>SNQJ01S0073038.1:69571-86229 GCA_010110895.2 Picea sitchensis | reverse complement strand
TATTTCGTTTAGTTATTTTCCGCTTCCCTTAGGACTTTAGATTGGCCAACAGAGCCATTAAACCTGTCAGAGTGAATTAATCCAAACGGCTTGGGTTAATTAGACAACCCGAGACTGGATTCACTCTTCCAATTGATGAGTGGTCATTTTCACTCATAAACACCATCGTAGTCTCGCAAATTAATATGTAATGACGCAAACATTGGACTGTGTGAACGACAACCAAAGCTAGTCTTTTGACGTGAGCATAGTTGAGTTCAAGATTGAGTAAAGATTGACTAAGATAATAAATTACATGCTTGTGGGGCTCGTCATCCTTCTGAACTAGAACCATACAAATCATATCCTCGGACGTGGAAATGTAAAGTAAGTAATCTCTACTGTAGTCTAGAGGCTTCAATAGAGGCACCGACACCAAATATTTCTTCAAAACATTGAAGGACTCTTGGGCTCGCTCATCCCAGATAAAAGGGGTGTCCTTCTTCAAAAGAAAAATGGTGTGTCATATTCTAGGCTCATGATGCACTTCACTGAGGGTTTGATGGAACCCTTGAAGGGTTGGGTAAAGGATTTTAAGTCTGCCAACTTGCAGGATGCTATGTGGAGGATGAGAGACCTAGGACTAGCTGCAAAGCTGAAATTTGTGCCTAGACCACCTCTTAACACTGGAGGAAGAGACCAGAGACCTCCAATGAACCCAGGAGGGAGTGACCCAAGGGGGTTTGACAGCAGAAGAGGTAGGATGGACAAGAATACCAGAAGGGAACTAAGGAGGAAGAAACTATGCTACACATGCAAAGAGCCATGGAATCCATCCCACAAATGCATGGGTCGTGGCCAAGTGCATTACATAGAGGTGACACCAGACAATGAAGAGGATGAGGATTTTGGCCACATCTAGAACATAGCGGCAATCACCACTAGAATTGTAGAGGAGGGGGCTACAGGTCATGACAATACGACATAAGAGAGAGCTACTTTGGTAATATTTCGGCACGTGTGAAAAAAAGGGGCAAGATTCACTATGCACCAGAGATTCACGGGATCATTGACAAACACGGTAAGGTGTTTGGACATATTCCACTAGGTGTGCCACCTGACAGGGGATTTGTGCATATCATTGAGTTAAAGGAAGAAGAAAATCCAATCATCACCACACCTTACAGACACCCAAATAAGTACAAGGATGAAATAGAGAAGGAGATCAAAGAGCTCTTGCATATGGGGCACATTAGTCCAAGTTCCAACCCTTTTTCCTCTTCAGTGGTGTTGGTCAAGAAGAATGATGGAACCATGCGCATGTGCACTAAATTCAGGGAACTAAACAAGAAAACAATTAAAAATAGATATCCCATATCAAGGATTGATGAGTTACTGTACGAGCTTCATGGGGCTATCTATTTCACCAAAATTGACCTACGCTCTGGCTACCATCAAATCAAGATGAGGGAGGAGGACATCCCAAAAAATTCTTTCAGGTGTCACTACAACCACTATGAGTTCTTAGTGATGTCATTTGGCTTAACCAATGGCCTCGCCACGTTCCAATCATGTATGAATCATGTCTTCAACAAACAATTAAGCAAGCATCTTCATGTTTTCTTTGATGACTTCCTAATCTATAGAAAGACGTGGGAGGAACAGCTTCGTAGATATTGACTATCATGGAGGATCAATAATTGTATGCCAAGGAGTCCAAATGTGAATTTGGAATGAAGGAGTTCCTCTACTTGGGACATATTATTGGGGTTAAAGGAGTACAAGTACATCAGGAGAAAATTCAGGCCATAGTTGAATGGACCATGCCCAAAATCCTTACAGAGTTGAGGGGATTTCTGGGCATCTACAACTATTATAGGAGATTCGTCAAGGGTTTATCCCAATTGTGTGCACCCTTAACCGATCTAACAAAGAAAGGGACCTTCAGATGGATTGAAGAGGCCCAAGCCACCTTCAACAGAATGAAAAAAGTAATGAGCATGTGCCTTGTGTTGGCACTACCATATTTCATCCAACCTTTCACCTTGGAGTGTGATGCCTCTAGAGAAGGCATTGTGGCCATATTGATGCAAAATAGACACCCTCTTTCCTATGAGAGCCAAAATATTAGGGGTCCTAAGTTACTTTACCTTATCTATGACAAAGAGATTTTGGCTATCATGCACGCCTTGGCCAAATTTTGGCAATACTTAGTCGGTGCTAGATTTATGGTAAAATCATATCACAATAGCCTTAAGTACTTCTTGGAGCAGAGACGAAAGACAAATGAAGTGGGTTAGTAAGATACATGCCTATGACTTTGACATTGAATTTATCAAAGGGAAAAATAGTGTAGTGGTAGATGCATTATCGAGGAGGTCGTCAGTCTATGCCATGACATATGTATTAGTTGACTGGAAGGACCACCTTGTGATGGAATACTGAAAAACTTAGTTCTCTTGTTAAGTGATAGATTGACAGCTACAGGATGATAACTTAAGGGTCATAGAGAGCATCATCTACTACAAGGGCCGAATCTTTTTGGTTCCTGAATCAACCTTGAAGGCCAAGATACTACAAGCTTGTCATGACTCACCAGTGGTAGGGCACCAAGGGATTGGCAAGACTTATAGGCATGTAAGGGAGAGGTTCTCATGAAAGGGCCTCAAGGAGGATGTGATGAGTCACATCAAGGAGTGTACTCCTTGTCAAGAGAATAAGGACGACCACACTCATCCAGTGGGATTGTTGCAACCTTTACTCATCCTCGAGCATAAATGGGAGAGTATCTCTATTGACCCTTGGTTATGAAAGTAAGTGAAGATTAGGGAAGAAAAGGAAAAATGTGAACTGCATGGAAGACAGAGTGACTTCTACTGGCTCGAAGTGAGCAAAAGAGAAGAAAAGACGAAGCGAAGTAAAAGGAAGCAAGATGTGGGATGAGGAGATTGAGGATGAAAGATCAGCAAGGAAGAAGGATCGTGGACAACTCAGCAAGAGGAAAAATCCACCGTTGGATTCTTTGGAGCACCGCACGAGAAGGAAGGAAAGACAGGTTGGCGAAGCCTTGAAAATGTGGGTGAAGTTGACCTATAGTTTTAGACACCTAGGTTTTTGGTATCTAGGGTTTTGACACCTAGGTTTTGGCCTAAGGATGTTGGTGAGTGATTTTAATGTATAAATAGAGGTATACATGACCTAGGATGGGTTATTGTCAACGTGGTGTTATGATTGTTGTGGTTGTCTTTGTCATTGTATGATCGAGTGAGTAATATTATGTGAGGGAGAAATGTTGAGTATGAGAGTCTTCTGTACTGTAAGATCTTCAGTTGGGTGTGATGATCAACCCTGCAGCTGGGTGCATAGTGAGGGGAGAGATAGAGAGGAGGAGAAAGAAGCTGTGCTAGCTGAGAGTCCAGAAAAGAACTGGATGCTTCACCTTAATATATTATAAAGCACAATTCTATGGAAGTATCCCTAGAGAGAGGGTCAACCACATATAGCTTGTTTTGTGTGTGATTGATGCTATGTTATTTTCCCTTGATATATTGTTATTTCATTACTGTGTTAGATCTGATAAATAGTTGTGCGGAGTAGAGTTAAACTGGTAAGAGATATATAAATGTTGTGTCATTCTAGTACTAGATCCAGTTGGTATTCCCCTTGGTTGCAGACATCTTTGTCTTGCAACCCCCCCATAGCTACTTCGGGTGAGACTACTTCTGCTTTGCAAGTGTTGCCAAAAGGGCCAGTAGTTAGGGCTTGTTGGTGCACTCTTGGAGTTGAATCCTTGGTCCGCCCCTGTGCCAACAAATGGTTATGTTGTCGGGACAAGAATGAAAGTAAGAGAAGATCAAGGAAGAAAAATAAAAATGTGAACTGCGTGGAGGACACAATCACTGCAACTAGGTCAAAGTGAGAAAAAGAGAAGAAAATATGGAGCGAAGTAAAAAGGATGAGGAGATCAAGGATGACAGATCAACAAGGAAGAAGGATTGTGGACAACTCAGCAAGAGGAAAAATCCACCATTGGATTCTTTGGAGCACCGCACAAAAAGAAAGGAAAGATAGGATGGCAAAGCCCTAAAAATGTAGGTCAAGTTGACCTAGGTTTTTAAACAACTAGGTTTTTTGTATCTAGAGTTTTGATGGCTAGGTTTCGGCCTAAGGATGTCGATGAGGGATTGTATTGTATAACTAGAGGTCTAAAAGACCTGGGACGGGTTGGTGTCAAGGTGGTGTTATGATTATTATGGTTGTCTTTGTCATTATGTGATCGAGTGAGAAATATTATGTGAGGGAAAAGTGTTGAGTACGAGAGCCTTATGTATTGTAAGATCTTCAGCAGGGTGAAAAGATCAACCCTACAGCTCGGTGTGTAGAGAGGGGAGAGATAAAGAGGAGGAGAAAGAAGATCTTCTAGCTGAGAGCGCAGACAAGAACTGTATGCTTCACCTTAATATATTATAAATCATAGTTATGTGGACGTAGCCCGAGAGAGAGGGTGAACCATGTATACCTTGTGTTGTGTGTGATTGATGCTTTGCTATTTTCCCTTTGATATATTTTTATTTCATTATTGTGTTAGATCTAACAGATAGTTCTGCAGAGTAGAGTTAAAGCACAATTTTGTGGATGTAGCCCTAGAGAGAGGGTGAACCATGTATACCTTTTGTTGTGTGTGATTGATGATATGCTATTTTCCCTTTGATATATTGTTATTTCATTACTTTGTTAGATTTGATAGATAGTTGTGCAGAATAGAGTTAAACTAGTAAGAGATATATAAATGTTGTGTCGTTCTAGTACTAGATCCACTTGGTATTCCCCTTGGTTGTAGATATATCTATCCTGCAACCCCCCCATAGATTCTTTAGGTGAGACTGCATCTTCTTTGTAGGTGTTTCCAAAAGGGCCAATAGTTAGGGCTTGTTGGTGTGCTCTTGGAGCCGAACCTTGGGTCTACCCCTATGCCAACAAACGGTTCTGTTCTAGGAAATTAATCTTCTTGAGGGAATGTCAAGGTGGCTCCCATCAAAGACAAATATTCAGAAGTGGATAAAGGATCAAGAAGAGGACTTTGTTGAAGCCCAGAACAAGAACACTAATATTAGTACAGAGGATTGGTTAGGAAGATATATCTTTTCTGATATACATGAGATTTTCTTTGGATAAATCCAGCATGAGCTATACAAGTGGTTAGCTAGGTTAGAAGATACCCAGTTTGAGGTCATATATAGGACACCTATGGTCTGGACGTCGCCACTAATAAAGAAGGTCAAGAGAGTTGATAACGTTGTGTCAAGAGAAGTAGATCACTTGTTTGATAGCACCATTGGAGGGTACATCACTGAGTTTGTTGTTAACAGAGCAGAGTCATATAGCCAATCCAAGAGATATATATTCAAGGAGCGAGAGGAAAATTTTTGAATTTTCTAAGGTTGAGGATCAAGATGCTATTACATGAGAAGAACATCTTGAAGATATAGTAGATTGGTCAGATCTGGAAAATATAATCTTTATGAATTCAGACAGTGACAGCGACATAGAGGCTGGACATACATGCAATGGGAGAGAGTTTAGAGAAGCTCATATTGCAAACCTGTTTAAGCATAACTATGGGGATGGGGGTTTTTATAGAGGAGAAGAGGAAGATCTGACAAACGAAGAGCACTCAGAACCCGTTAGGGTGAAGGAAGGAAAAATTGAAGAGCCTCGCCGAGAAGAGCCAAAAGCCTCAGGAACTACATAGACTGTTGAAGTGAGTACTATTATCCCTCCTGTTGATTCAATAGCCTTAAGAAATAGTAGTAATCCAATACACCAGAGCGTTCAATGAACTGTAAATAGTAGTCCACCACATACTCAGTCAAGAACCCTAGGAACTTCTATGGTAGATGATATGAGGCTCACTATTTTTAGGGGAGATGGATCTGAATATCCTCAATAGCACTGGTTCCTATGTGAAGTCGTATGGAATATTAAAAATGTCATCGATGAAGCTGTTGAAAGAAATCAGTTCAACATTACCCTAGGGGATCATGCACTGAGATGGTACATGAATCTTGTCCAAGGACTTTCACAGCCTAAGCCACTGAATGCGATCAAGAATGCATTGATTGCAGAGTTCAAGAAACCCAAATCAGAATCCCAATTTATTACAGAGATGAAAGATATCAAACAGAATGTAGCTGAACCTATTTGGGAATTTGATAAGAGATTCAAGACCTTGGCTGACCGATTGACTTTTCAGATCCCAGATGAGAAGAACAAAGAATGGTTCATTGTTTCCCTCTTACCACACATTAGAGTTCCTCTAATCCAACAAAACATCACTTCATAGGCTGAGGCACTGGAAATTGCCATGAAGTTAGATTCAGCCCCCATGGGAGAATCCAGCTCAGGTATGAGTCAAACATTGAGTCAACTATCTAGTTTGATTCTACAGGCCAAAGATATGAAGAAAGACAAGTGAAAGGATAAAAGAGAAGACATCTGGTGTGTCATATGAAAATCAAAAGGCCATGACAAGGAACATTGCCCCTTATTTCATGAATACTTGGCCTCTGGAGCTCCGATCCCTTTGAGGCAAGTCACCCTACCTTGGTGTGAGGAATGCAGAAATAAACATCACCCTGGAGAGTGATATTACATGAAAAAATATGTTCAGAAACCCACAAATTTGTATTTCACATTTTGTAAGGCCATGGGGCATGATGATAGAGATTGTAGGAATTATGACCTCATGCACAAAAGTTCAAGAGACATATACAAAATTCAAGGCAAAGTACAATAAGAAGGAAACACTACATAGTATAACTCCCCTATGAGAGGAAACTTCAATCCTTGCAGTGAATTCAAAGGAAAAGAAGGAGGAGGAGGTATGGGTCGAGGCAGAGGATAGATCATTTGTTACAACTTCACACAACCAGGACACCTAGAAAGGGACTGTCGGAACCCTTGCACTACTTGCAGCTACTGCATTTCCTTCAAAAACATTATAGAAGATTGTCCTATGCTGCTAACTAACCTTCGAGAAAGATAAGGGCCTTAGAAGAACCCGCAAGTGCAACTCATAGATGTTGAACCTCGTAGATGAGAGAATTGTACAAGAGATACAAAATTTAATCAAACTTTATGAGCTAGGAAAGATACATCCCTTGTTGAATAGGGTACTGCATCAAATCAATAAAAAGAGAAGGACAAATAAGGAATTACACTTGAATGCTCAAATAGGATAATATGATATAGATTATGTAGTCCTCAACTTAGGGTCGGAGGTCAATGTCATGACGAAGTAAACCTAGGCACCGATGGGAAAACCAAAGTTGATCTACTCCCCTATCAGGCTTATGATGGCTAGTCAATAGGCAGTAAGCCCCTTTGGAATATTGGAACATGTCCTTGTGGACATCGACGGAGTAAGAACGTTTGTATATTTTGAGGTAATTGAGATAGTTGATGACAATTTCCCTTACCATGTGTTGTTAGGAATTGATTGGGATTTCAATAATTCCACTATGGCTGATTTAAGGAAAAGACAAATGACTTTTGAAAGAGATGGTACTAGGGTCATTGCACCTTTGGATCCATATGAAGGTCAATGATACATAGAACCTATCAGAGAAGAAGACTGCGCATATGAACTGGAAAACATATACAAATTAATAGCCAGGCAACATGATTACATTAATCCTATGACTGATGGAAACCTCAGTTGGTGAAGTGGTAGCGCATGCTCATCAGATTCAAAAGAAACATTGGAGAACTAGCAGAAAATGATGTATGAAGTATCTATAAGGAGATCTGCTAGATTAACTAGAGATGTGATGGATCGGCACAACAGTAAGTAACTTGCCCACTTTTGATGGTCTGAATCCTTTAGAAACCTTCTTGTTGGAATTCTAAGAAAGTGTGCCAACGCAACAAAGATTGTTGGCAATGGATGAGGCCTTGATAGAAACACTAGAAATATGGTGGGTCACACACAAAAATATCATTATAGAATGTGTACAATGTCATACCCTAATGACCACATGGTTCTCAGCACACGTAGAAGGTTGGGAAGTTCGTTTCATGGTCGAAGCTACCCAAAGGACCATGTGCAAAGTTGCGAGGAAGCCTGGAGAACCATTCCTCAAGAGAAGTGGGTGCACAAATTCATTAATACACTAGACACAACCCCTATCAACTTGTACCTTCAAGTGGATTTTTGCATCATCACTGCAGATTGGGATGGTATGAATCATAAATTTGTAACCACCTTCTTATTTGATAGTCAATATCCTTCAGTAGATCAAGTGTTACAGATTTTAAGACAAAAAGTATTCAAGGAGGCCTCTAGCCCCCCTTTATAACAATAAGAGGACGAATGGACTACACCTCTCCAGAAACTGCAATGTTGTTACAACATCAATGCTGATGAAGACAATGATCATAGGAAGGTGAACATTGTCGAAAGAAAAGGCCAAAGAGATGGAAAAGGACTAGAAGTTGAGCTACCATTCATTGGACAACTGACCAAGATTAAGAAGATCAATATTGGAACAGAGAAAACACTGAAGCTTGCATATGTTTGATATTATTGGGATGTTTCTACTATTGACAAAATAACAGAGTTACTGCATGAATATCAAGACTTGTTTCCATCCAAGTTCACTGATATGAAGGGCATTAAAAGGCCTATGGGAGAGATGAGGATCCCTTTAAAACCAGATGCAAGACCAGTCAAACATACACCTTACAAATGGAACCCTAAGTATAAGGAGAAAGTGAATATTGAGCTCAATAGAACGTTGGAAGTAGGAATTATAGAGCCTATCAAAGAGTCAGAGTGGATTATCCCTATGGTGGTGCAAGAAAAGAAGACATGAGAGATCAAGATCTATGTAGATCTCAGGAAGCTGAATGATGCATATTTTCATGATCCATTCCATATGCCATTCACTGATGAAGTGTTAGATAATGTCGGAGGCAAGGAGGTATATTCTTTTACAGATGGATTTTCAGGATACCATCAGATATGGATTTCCAAGGAAGATCGCCATAAAACCATGTTTGCAAAATAATGTTGATCCTACCAATATACAGTGATGCCATTTGGATTAAAGAATGCCCCAACCATATTTTATAGGGTGGCAGTCAAAGCATTCAAAGCATTTAGGGAATTTCTGCATAAATGTTTAGAAGCATATTTTGATGATTGGACTGCTTTTAGTTTATTGAAAAATCATATTGAATGTCTAAGGTTAATGTTGGACAAATGTAGATAGTGTCGAATTACCTTGAATCTGAAGAAGTGCATCTTCTTTTCACCATTTGGTGAGTTGTTAGGTCATATTGTATGCAAGCAAGGATTGTTGGTAGATCCATCTAAAATTGATATTATAGTTGATTTAACCCCTCCTACTTCAGTCAAATAGTTGTGCACTACGTTGGGACATACTGGATATTACAGGAAGTTCATTAAAGGATATTCCCAGATTACAACACCTATGGAGAATCTTTTGAAGAAATATTGTTAGTTTAGTTGGACAGAATAATGCCAACAGAGCTTCGACACACTGAAACTGAAAATGGTTACTGTGCCCATTTTGGTTTTTTGATATTGGAGCAAGGAATTTCATGTGCATGTCGATGCATATTACATTGGATTCAGAGCTTTGTTAACACAACCTAGTGACAAAGATATTGACCACTCGTTATCGTTTTCTAGCATGAAGCTATCAACAACTGAGATTAATTACACCACCACTGAGAGAGAAGGATTAGCCATGATGTATGTGCTGTAGAAATTTCTCCACTACTTGTTGGGAAGACACCTTAAAATGTTTACTGATCACTCTGCATTGAAATACCTAGTCAACAAGCCAGTGTTGGGGGGGAGAATATGCATATGGCTTCTGCTATTTCAATAATACGACTTTGAGATTGTAGCTAAGCTAGGAAAGATGAACAAAGGTCATGAACACTTGTCAAGCTTGGAACATGGGGAAGAGCCAACCAGTTTGGAGGATACATGGTTGGATGCATAGTTACTGACCATTAGAAATATTGATGACCACTTCACATAGATAGTCCAGTTCTTGTCAATAGGAATGGAACGTAGAGAATATACAATTCCCCAGAAGAAACAACTTGTAGTGCGCACTGTCAGATTTTCACTTATAGTTGGATAACTATACAAGGTAGGACCTAATGAAATATTGAGAAGGTGTTTTATAAAGGAAGAATGACCATTGATCCTCACAGAATCTCATGAAGGCATCACATGAGGACATTACACAGGGAAAGAAACTGTACAGAAGGTTCTTAGAGATGGCCTTTGGTGGCCTACCTTACAAGGAGATTCCATGGACTATTATAAATCCTACGATGTATGCCAAAGAGTTGGAAAACCATCCAGAAGAAATTAAATTACATTAGTAGCACAAATGTCCCTACAAGCATTTCAGAAATGGGCTATTGACTTCGTGGCATCTATAAATCCACCAGGGAAGCGCACATGAGAAAGGTACATAATTACTGTGATAGAGTACTTGACTAGAAGGGCCAAAGAAAGAGAAGTTAAGGACTGTAGTGTAACTACAGCTGCACTCTTCATATTTTATGGCATCATAACTGGATTTGGATGCAAAAAGATCCTCATGAGTGATCAAGGAACACATTTCATAAATAAAATAGTTGAAGCCCCAATTGAGGAATTTGTAGTCCACCATCAGAAGAGCATGCCTTACCATCCCCAAGAAAATGGGATAGTGGAAGCATTCAATACGATCTTGGAGACAATGATAATGAATATTTTCAATGTGAACAGGGATGACTGGGATTTAAGAGTACCAGCAGTATTGTGGGCCTATAGAACCACTTGTAAGAAACTAACAATGCAAACCCCTTTTAAGTTGGTGTATTGTCTTGAAATCATTGTCCCAATGGAATATTTGGTACCAAGCCTAAGAATTGATGCCTTTATAGATATGGATGATACTGGCACTGTTCGAGAGAGGCTTTCCCAATTGGTTGAACTAGAAGAAGACAAATTTATTCCATTAGCAGGTACAGAAGGAAGGAGATAAGGCCTATCATGGCAGGCACATCAAGAAGAAGTCATTTAAACAAGGTGATCTAGTACTGGTATATGATCTAGTACTAGTTCATCAAACACCCTGGGAAGTTCAGAACACAATGGCTCGGGCCATATGAGATCGCCTATGTTATAGAAGGAGGACCTGCGTAGTTGAAGACATTGAATGGAGAATGGAAGGAAGGATTAGTGAATGGGAGCCGACTGAAGTTGTACTATGACAACCGGCTTCCTCGCAACTCTCAGTAAAAGAATAAGGAAAAGGGTCTAGGTACTATGTGTAGTTGAAATTGGGTACCAGACACAGAAAAGACAATCTACACATGGAATGAGAGAAAACGGAGGCACGAGTATCTATCTTATATACATGCATGCAAACACTCATATTATGATGGCTTAAATAAATTTTCAATTTTGCAAGTACTTTTAGTTCTTCACAGTTCACATGCAATAACCTCATAATTTAAGAACTTAACTTGCAAGCTCATTGTTTAACAACTTCAACCTTCACAATGTTCTTTTTCAGTTTCGACACTTTGAGAAAACTACAAGCACTCAAACACACTTCAACACTTTACTCATAGATTTAATAATTAATTTATTAGACTTAATACGACACCATTACCAACCATATTCACCATTTAAAATAGGGTCGGAGGAAGGAAACATAATGAGCTAGGCCAGGGATGGTCTCATGGCTTGTGACTTCCTTTCCAGGAGTACTCTGATCTTAAGAACGACCCGTGGAGCCACATTGTTCATGGATGGACCAAGGCATATGCCTCCTAAAGACACAAATAGACCCTCGGGTGAATAAATCACCCAAGTGGCAGAAGCCAAGTTTTGTATGTGATGATTGGCCCAGTCTACGAATCCTAGGTAGACTGACGACTCCGTTGACATCTATCAACCAAGTGGAAACTCGATAAGCAACCCGAAGACGAAAAAGAAAAAGATATATACACTAAATTACATTAGTATATAAAGAGATCCGCCTAATCCTAGGGCTCAAGCATAGTATCATTTGAAGTAGGGCCCATTTCTAGGCTTAGCCAACTTATTCCCTTCATAATCTTCCAACTCATAGGATCCTTTTTCTAGCACACATTGCACGATGTAAGGCCTATGCCACATGGGTTTAAAATTGCCTACCCCCTGCAGTTCTTTGGCATTATCATACAATATGACCAAGTCACTCTCAACGTACAACCAAGGACAGCCAGACTTATCATATTGAACCTTGACACATCAAGGCATCTCAATGCTACTCATCAAGACTCTCTAGGTGTACAAGGTGTCGTTCAATATTGGAAGTGTCAGGTAGGAGCATGACTTCCAACTTAAGAGAAGGGATGTCACATTCAATGGGTAATATTGAATCCACGCCATGTACTAATTGGAAAGGGGAAAATCTGGTGGTAGTCTTGATTGAGGTTTGGTATGCCCAAAGTGTAGGATATAGCATGATGTCCCAGTCGGACTTACTCTAACTGACATTTTTTGCAAAATGGTCTTGAGAGACTTGTTCTCTACTTGTCTATTTTCCTAGGGATAATAAGGAGAAGAGTGACCATGCTTAAATCCCAGTTTAGATGCTAGTTCTTTCATCATCTCATTCTAAAAGTGACTGCCATGGTCAGTGACAATATCACTCGTGATATCGAACCAGGTGATAATTTGATTGAATACAAAGAAGGTTGTAGTATTCCCATCAAATTTAATTGTAGGAATGGCCTCGTCCCACTTGGTAAAGTAGTTGACAACCACAATAATGTGTTCATTCACCTAGCTGAAGTTGGGTTGCAATAAATTAAGTCCACCCACCACTCAGTGAAGGGACCGTCGATAATAAATGGGTGAAGAGGGGGTGGATGCAAGGGAATTTTCCAAGTGACAGGGGTGACATTTATTAACAGCTTCAATACAATCCTTAAAGATAGTAGGCCAGAAATAATCGGCTCACAAACTTCTTTGGGTTGTCGCAAGCCCAGATAAATGACCACCATAAGCCCCACTGTGGCAATCATTTAAGATAGACTCAGCCTCTCCATGAGTTAATAAATGATGCAAGATATCATCTATTCCTCGACGATACAAAGTGTCGCTGACAATAGTATATTTCTTGGCTTGGTATATGATACACCATTGATCATCTTGTGAGAGATGTTGAGGGAAATTCAAAGTCTGAAGATAGAGCACGATGTCTCCATACCGAGGGTCAGATGATGAGACAAGAAATATTTGTTTGTCCGCAAACGAATTGACATGGATAACATCCTCATCTAAACGTGGGAAATTGGATATCAACTCTATAAAGATTAAGGACTTCTTGGATTTAGCGAAAGAGAAATCGAGATCAAACTCCTACAAAATGACAATCCATTTATTCTATTTCCCTCCTATGATATTTCGGGTAAGGATGTATTGAAATGGATTGACATCAACAACCACCATAGTCTTGCAAATTAATATGTAATGACACAAACGTTGGACTGTGTGACCAACAATCAAAGTTATCTTTTCGACGTGAGTGTAGTTGAGTTCAAGATTGAGTAAAGTTCAACTAAGATAATAAATAACATGCTTGTGGAGCTCGTCATCCTTCTGAACTAGAACCATACCAATCGTATCCTCAGATGTGGAAATGTAAAGTAAGTAATCTCTACTATAGTCTGGAGGATTCAACAGAGGCGCTGACACCAAATCTTTCTTTAAAGAATCGAAGGACTCTTGGGCGATCTCATCCCAGATAAAAGGGGTGTCCTTCAAAAGAAAAATGACATGTCATAGTCTAGGCTCATGATGCTCTTCATTGAGGGTTTGATGGAACCCTTGAAGGTTTGGGTAAAGGCTTTTAATCCTACCAACCTACAGGATGCTATTTGGAGGACGAGAGACCTAGAACTAGCTGCAAAGCTGAAATTTGTGCCTAGACAACCTCTTAACACCAGAGGAAGAGACCAGATACCTCCGATGAACCCAGGAGGGAGTGACCCAAGGAGCTTTGACAGGGGAAGAGATAGGATGGAAAAGAATACTTGAAGGGAACTAAGGAGGAAGAAACTATTCTACACATGCAAAGAGCCATGGAACCCATCCCACAAATTCATGGGTCATGACCAAGTGCATTACATAGAGGTGACATCAGACAATGAAGAGGATGAGGATTTCTCCCACATCCAGAACATAGAGACAATCACCACCAAAATTGCAGTGGAGGGGGCTACAGATCATGAAAATACAACATAAGAGAGAGCTACTTTGAAAATATTTCGGCACGTGTGGACAAAAAGGGGAAGATTCACTATGCACCAGAGATTCATGGGATCATTGACAAACACGGTAAGGTGTTTGGACCTATTCCACCAGGTGTGCCACCTGACAAGGGATTTGTGCATATCATTGAGTTAGAGGAAGAAGAAAATCAAATGATCACCACACCTTATAGACACCCAAAGAAGTACAAGGATGAAATAGAGAAGGAAATCAAAGAGCTCTTAGATATGGGGCACATCAGGCCAAGTTCCAACCCTTTATCCTTTTCAGTGGTGTTGGTCAAGAAGAATGATGGAACCATGCACATGTGCTTTGAATTCAAGGAACTAAACTAGAAAACAATCAAAACTAGATATCCCATACAAAATATTGACGAGTTACTAGACGAGCTTCATGGGGCTATCTATTTCACCAAAATTGACATACGCTCTGGCTACCATCAAATCAAGATGAGGGAGGAGGACATCAAAAAAAATTCTTTTAGGTGTTACTACGGCCACTATGAGTTCTTACTGATGTCATTTGTCTTAACCAATTCCCTCGCAACATTCCAATCATGTATGAACCATATCTCCATCAAACAGTTAAGAAAGCATCTTCAAGTTTTCTTTGATGACTTGCTAATCTATAGAAATACGTGGGAGGAACACCTTCATAGATATTGAATATCATGGAGGATCAATAATTGTATGCTAAGGATTCCAAGTGTGAATTTTGAATGACGAAGGTCCTCTACCTGGGACATATTATTGGGGTTAAAGGAGTACAAGTACATCAGGAGAAAATTCAGGCCATAGTTGAGTGGCCCACACCCAAAACCCTTCCAGAGTTGAGGGTATTTCTGGGCATATACAACTATTAGAGTATAATTTTCAAAGGATTATCCTAATTGTGTGCACCCTTGACTGATATAACAAAGAAAGGGGCCTTCAGATGGATTGAGAGGCCCAAGCCACCTTCGATAGAATGAAGAAAGTAATGAGCATGTGCCTTATGTTGACACTACCATATTTCGTCCAACCTTTCACCTTAGAGTGTGATGCCTCTAGAGATGGCATTGTGACTGTATTGATGCAAAATGGGAACCCTCTTTCCTATGAGAGCCTAAATATTAGGGGTACTAAGTTACTTTACACTATCTATGACAAAGATATTTTGGCTATCATGCACGCCTTGGCCAAATTTTGGAAATACTTAGTTATGCTATATTTATTGTAAAATCATATCACAATAGCCTTAAATACTTCTTGGAGAAGAGACGAAAGACAAAAGAAGTGGGTCATTAAGATACATGCCTATGACTTTGACATTTAATTCATCAAAGGGAAAAACAACATAGTGGTAGATGCATTATCCAGGAGGCCATTAGTCTATTCCATGACATATGTATTAGTTGATTGGAAGGACCACCTTGTGATGGAATACTGACAAAATCAGTTTGATTGTCAGGTGATAGATGGAAGGGTACATGATGATAACTTTTGGGTCATCGAGAGCATCATCTTCCACAAGGGCCGAATGTTTTTCATTCCTGAATCAACCTTCAAGGCCAATATACTACAGGATTTTCATGTTAGAATATAGAAGATGGTCTGCTCGTTTTACCATTGACGATACCCTCATCACCCAACCACAGGTTGAAGCCTCCCTCCGAGCACCTTAACCTTGACCAATAAATTCCTCCGGAAGCAAACCCTAGGCTAGATAGCCAAACAAAGAGTAGCGCATCAATCCCAAAGGATAGCGCATCACAAAAATCTGATCAGTTGTTCCAAACCCTAGCCAAGAGATATCCAAGCCAATACTGAAACTAGCTGCTGCTACAGCTGCACCTGCAATCCTCCTCCAAACATGTGCACCATACTGCAACTGCAGTGCGCACCAACTGGGAAATTGTTGCGCAGAACTGGCTCTGTCTGCAACTGCTGAGATGCTACAAATGAGAACTAGTGCCGTGTATTTATAGTAATCCTGCCAGTTTGTTGGGGCCGACTTCTCCTTCTGGGTATGTGTTTATTCAGTATATTATTATTATTTCTGGTCGACTTCTTCTCTTGGAGGCTAATAGGCTAATATAAATTATATTCTTGAGCTGACAATGCTTCTAGGGTTTCTCTTGCTTCCCAGTGTCTTCTATTCTTGTCAGGTTCACATGTAGAGGTAAATACCTCCCGCAGCTACCATAATATTAACACTCCCTCCTAGATAGAGAGGTATTTACAGGTAATGGAATTGAGCACAAAACATACCATTTACCCGATAGCATCAATATAGTCATCTAGAATACTTCATGACTAGATCATGAGTATCACCATCAGTA
>SNQJ01S0073038.1:48468-67541 GCA_010110895.2 Picea sitchensis | reverse complement strand
ACCCTCGTCACCCAACAACAGGCCGAAGCCTCCCTCTAAGAACCTTAGCCTTGATTGAGAAATTCCTTCGAAAGAAAACCCTAGGCTAGATAGCCAAGAAAAGAGTAGCGCATCAATCCCCAAGGATAGCGCATCACAAAAAGCTGATCAGATGTTCCAAAACCTAGCCAAGAGATATCCAAGCCAATATTGAAACTAGCTGCTGCTGCAGCTGCACCTGCAACCCTCCTCCAAACCTGGGCACCAGACTACAACTGCAGTGCGCACCAACTGGGAAACTGCTACGCAGAACTGGCTCTATCTGCAACTGCTGAGATGCTACAAATGAGAACTGGCGCCCTGTATTTATAGTAATCCTGCCAGTTTGTTGGGGCTGACTTCTCCTTCTCGGTATGTGTCTGTTCAGTATATTATTATTATTTTTGGCTGACTTCTTCTCTTGGAGGCTAATAGCCTAATATAAATTATATTCTTGAGCCGACAAGGCTTCTAGGGTTATTATCCAATTCATTAGGGTTTCTCTTTCTTCCTATAGTCTTTTATTCTCATCAGGTTCACATGTAGAGGTAAATACCTCCCGCAACTACCATAATATTAACATGTCATGACTCACCAGTGGTAGGGAACCAAGAGATTGGCAAGACTTACAATCATGTAAGGGAGAGGTTCTCATGGAAGGGCCTCAAGGAGGATGTGATGAGTCACATCAAGGAGTGTACTCCTTGTCAAGAGAATAAGGATGAGCACACTCATCCAGCGGGACTGCTGCAACCTTTACTCATCCTCGAGCATAAATGGGAGAGTATCTCTATTGTCCCTTAGTTATGAAAGTAAGCGAAGATTAAGGAAGAAAAGGAAAAATGTGAACTGCGTGGAAGACACAGTGACTGCTACTGGGTAAAAGTGAGAAAAAGAGAAGAAAAGACAGAGCGAAGTAAAAGGAAGCAAGTTGTTGGATGAGGAGATTGAGGATGAAAGATCAACAAGGAAGAAGGATCATGGAGAACTCAGTAAGAGGAAAAATCCACCGTTGGATTCTTTGGAGCATAGTGCGAGAAGAAAGGAAAGATAGGATGGAAAAGCTCTGAAAACACGAGTCAAGTTGACCTACGCTTTTAGACACCTAGGTTTTTAGTATCTAGGGTTTTTACACCTAGGTTTCGGCCTAAGGATGTCAGTGTGTGAATGTAATGTATAAATAGAGGTATAAAATACCTGAGATGGGTTGGTGTCAAGGTGGTGTTATGATTGTTGTGGTTGTCTTTGTCATTGTTTGATCGAGTGAGTAATATTATGTCAGGGAGAAGTGATGAGTATGAGAGCCTTCTGTACTGTAAGGCCTTCAACTAGGTGTAAAGATCAACCCTACATCTGGGTGCACAGTGAGGGGAGAGATAGAGAGGAGGAGAAAGAAGATCTGCTAGCTGAGAGTGTAGACAAGAACTGTATGCTTCACCTTAATATATTATAAAGCACAGTTCTATGGAAGTATCCCTAGAGAGAGGGTCAACCACGTATACCTTGTTTTGTGTGTGATTGATGCTATGTTATTTTCCCTTTGATATATTGTAATTGCATTACTGTGTTAGATCTAATAAATAGTTGTGCGGAGTAGAGTTAAACTGGTAAGAGATATATAAATGTTGTGTCGTTCTAGTACTAGATCCACTTGGTATTCCCCTTGGTTGTAAACATCTTTTTCCTACAACTGCCCCATAGCTGCTTCGGGTGAGACTACATCTTCTTTGCAAGTGTTTCCAAAAGGGATAGTATTTAGGGCTTGTTGGTGCGCTCTTGGATCCAAACCCTAGGTCTTCCCCTGTGCCAACAAATGGTTCCCTTGTCGGGACAGGAATCTTCTTGAGGGAATGTCAAGGTGGTTCCCATCAAAGACAGAGATTCATAAGTGGATAAAGGATCAAGAATAGGACTTCGTTAAAGCCTAGAACAAGAACCCTAATATTAATACAAATGATTGGTTAGGAAGATATATCTTTACTGATATACACAAGATTTTATTTGGAGGAATCCATCAGGAGCTATATGAGTAGTTAGCTAGGTTAGCAGATACCCAGTTTGAGGTCAGATCTAGGCCACATGTGGTCTGGATGTCGACACTAATTAAGAAGGTCAAGAGAGTTGATAACACTATGTCAAGAGTAGTAGATCACTGGTTTGATAGCACCATTAAAGGGTACATCACTGAGTTTGTTTTTGACAGAGTAGATTCATATAGCCAAGCTGAAAGATATTTCTTCAAGTGACCCAGAGGAAAATTTTTACATTTTCTAAGGTTGAGGATTAACATTATATTACATGAGAAGAACATCTTGAAGATACAATAGATTGGTTAGATATGGAAAAGCTAATGTTCATGAATTTGTACATTGACAATGACATAGAGGTTGGAGATACCCACAGTGGTAGAGAATTCAAAGAAGTTCATCTTTCGAACCTATTCAAGAAGAACTACGGGGACGAGGGTTTCTACAGTGGAGAAGACGCAGATCTGATGGACGAAGAGCACTCAAAACTCATTAGGGTGAAGGAAGGGAAAGATGAAGAGCCTCACCGAGAAGAGCTAGAAACTTCAGGAACTGCAGAGACTATTGAAGTAAGTACTATTATCCCTCCTGTTGATTCAGTAGCATTAATAAATCAGAGTAATGAAAGCCACCAGAGCATTCATAGAACTGTCACTAGTAGTCCAACACATACTCAGTCAGGAACCCTAGGAAAATCTATGCTAGATGAGATGAGGATCCCTATTTTTGGGGGAGATAGATCTGAAGATCTTGATCAACACTGGTACCTATGTGACTTTGTATGGAATACTAAAAAATCCATTGATGAAGCTGTTAAAATAACTCAGTTCAGCACAACCCTAAGGGATCGCGCATTGAGATGGTACATGAAGCTTTTCAAAGGACTTGCACAACCTAATCCACTGAATGTGATCAAGAACGCATTGATTAGAGATTTCATGAAACCCAAATCAGAATCACAATGTATTACAGAACTGAAAGAAATCAAGAAGAAGGTATTTGAACCCATTTGGGAATTTGATCAGAGATTCAAGACCTTGGTTGGTCGATTGACTTTTAAGATCCCAGATGAGTAGAATAAATAATGGTTCATTGATGCCCTCTTACCACACATTAGAGTTCCTTTGATGCAACAGATTATCTCTTCACAAGCTAAGGCGTTGGAGATCACCATGAAGTTAGAGTCATCCCCTATGGGAGAATCTAGCTCAGGTATGAGTCAAATATTGATTCAACTAACTATTTTGTCTCTACAAGTCTAAGATATAAAGAAAGATAAGGGAAAGGATAAAAGAGAAGACATATGGTGTGTCATATGTAAATCAAAAGGCCATGACAAGGAACATTGCACCTTATTTCATGAATAATTGGCCTCTAGAGCTTAGAGCCCTTTGAATAAAGTCACCCTACCCTGGTGCGAGGAATGAAGAAATAGACATCGCCCTAGTGAGTTCTTTTACATGCAAAAATATGTTCAGAAACCAACAAATTTGTATTGCATGTTCTGTAAGTCCATGGGGCATGATGATAGAGATTGTATGGATTATGACCTCATGAAAAAAATGTCAACAAACATATACAAAATTCAAGGTGAAGTACAACAAGAAGGAAATAGTACGTAGTACAATATTGTCCTATGTTGCTAGCCAAGATTCAGGAAAGATGAGGACCTCAGCAAAACCCGCAAGTGCAACTGATATATGTTGAACCTCATGGAGAATACCCTAGAGTCATTGTTATCACTAGAGGATGTGTTGTTGTAGGAGAAGACAGACTGACCCAAGGAAATATTACAGAAGACTCAGGAGTCAGGAAAGCTATAGAGAAGACCCAAACCTTTGAAGCAAAGAAAGAAAGACAAATATTTGAGGAGGCAAGAAATGAGTTCAAAGCAGACCAAGGTTCTTCATCAAAGACATGGCCAGAAGTAAGAGAATATGGGATGCCTTTGGCATTCAATCAGTCTTGGGAATAAGGAAAAGAGGTAAGCAATCTCATGGAATTTTTACATACTTGTATTAATTTGATTCAGGATGAGAGCATTCTACAAGAGCTACAAAATTTGATCAGACAGTATGAGCTAGGAAATATAGATCCCTTACTAAATAGGGAAGTACATCAATTCGCTAAAAAGAGAAGGAAAAATAAGGAATTACACTTGAATGCTCAAATAGGATAATATGATATAGATTATGTGTTCCTCGAGTTAGGGTTGGAGGTGAATGTCATGGAAAAGGAAACCTGGGCACTGATGGAAAACTGAAGTTGATCTACTCCCCTATTAGGCTTAGGATGGCTAATGAGTAGCCAGTAAGCCCATTTGGAAGATTGGAACATGTCCCTAGGACATCGATGAAGTAAGAACATTTGCATATTTTGAGGTAATTGAGATAGTTGATGACAACTGCCCTTACCCTGCGTTGTTAGGAATTGATTGGGCTTTCAATAATTCCATTGTGGTTGATTTAAAGAAAAGACAAGTGACTTTTTAAAGAGATGGACTTAGGGTCATTGCACCTTTGGATCCAGATGAAGGTCATTGCACAAAAAGGGGAAGATTCACTATGCACAAGAAATTCACAAGATCATTGACAAACAAAGTAAGGTGTTTGGACTTATTCCACCAAGTGTGCCACCTGACAGGGGATTTGCACATATCATTGAGTTAGAGGAAGGAGAAAAACCAGTCATCACCATGCCTTACAGACACCCAAATAAGTACAAGGACGAAATAGAGAAGGTGATCAAATAGCTTTTGGATATGGGGCACATTAGGCCAAGTTCTAGCCCTTTTGCCTCTTCAGTGGTGTTGGTCAAGACGAAGAATTTAAACATGCACATGTGCATTGAATTCGGTGAACTAAACAAGAAAACAATAAAAAACAAGTATCCCATACCAATGATTGATGAGTTACTGGATGAGCTTCATGGGGCTGTCTATTTCACCAAATTTGACCCATGCTCTGTCTACCATAAAATCAAGATGAGGGAGGAGGACATCCCAAAAACTGCTTTCAGGTGTCACTACGGCCACTATGATTTATTAATGATGCCATTTGGCTTGACCAATGCCCTCGCCACGTTCCAATCATGTATGAACCTTGTGTTCAACAAATAGTTAAGGAAGCATCTTCTTGCTTCCTTTGATGACTTGCTAATATATAGCAAGACGTGGGAGGAACACCTTTAGAATGTGGAGCAGATATTGAATATCATGGAGGATCAATCATTGTATTCCAAGGAGTCTAAATGTTAATTTGAAATGATAGAGGTCCTCTACTTGGGACATATTATTGGGTTTAAAGGAGTACAGGTACATGAGGAGACAATTCAGGCCATAGTTGAATGTCCCACATCCAAAACCCTTAGAGAGTTGAGGGGATTTCCGGGCATCTACAACTATTACAGGAGATTCGTCAAAGGGTTATCCCAATTCTGTGCACCCTTGAATGATCTAACAAATAAAGGAGCCTTCAGATGGAGTGAAGAGGCCGAAGCCACCTTCGACAGAATGAAGCAAGTAATGATCACGTGCCTTGTGTTGGCACTACCATATTTCGGCCAACCTTTCACCTTGGACTGTGATGCCTCTAGAGAAGGCATTATGGGCTTATTGATGCAAAATAGGCACCCCGTTTCCTATGAGATATGAAAGTGTAGGGGTCCTAAGTTACTTTACACTATCTACGAAAAGGATATTTTGGCTATCATGCACACCTTGGCAAAATTTCAGCAATACTTAGTCAGTGCTAGATTTATGGTAAAACCATATCACAATAGCCTTAAGTACTTCTTGGAGTAGAGACGAAAGACAACAAAAGTGGGTCAGTAAGATACATGCCTATGACTTTGACATTGAATTCATCAAAGGGAAAAACAACATAGTGGAAAATGCATTATCCAGGAGGTCATCAGTCTATGCCATGTCATACATATTAGTTGATTGGAAGGACCACCTTTTGATGGAATACTGAAAAAATCAGTTCGCTTGTCAGGTGATAGATGGATGGGTACAGGATGATAACTTCAGGGTCATAAAGGGCATCATCTACTATAAGGGATGAATGTTTTTTGTTCCTGAATCAAACTTCAAGGCCAAGATACTACAAGCTTGTCATGACTCACTAGTGGCAGGGCACCAAGGGATTGGCAAGACTTATAGGCAGGTAAGGCAGAAGGTCTCATAGAAGGGTCTCAAGGAGGATGTGATGAGTCACATCAAGGAGTGTACTACTTATCAAGACAATGAGGATGAGCACACACATCCTGCGGGACTATTGCAACCTTTACCCATGCTCGATCATAAATGGGAGAGTATATATGTTGGCCCTTGGTTATGAAATTAAGCGAAGATCAAAGAAGAAAAGGAAAAATGTGAACTACATGAAAAACACAATGACTTCTACTGGGTCGAAGTGAGAAAAAGAGAAGAAAATATGGAGTGAAGTAAAAGGGATGAGGAGATCAAGGATGATAGATTAGAAAGGAGGAAGGATCATGGACAACTCAGCAAGTGGAAAAATCCACCATTGGATGCTTTGGAGCACCGCGTAAGAAGGAAGGAAAGACAGGCTGGCAAAGCCCTAAAAATGCAGGTCAAGTTGACCTAGGTTTCTAGACACCTAGGTTTTTCGTATGTAGGGTTTTGACACCTAGGTTTCGATCTAAGGATGTCAGTGAGGGATTGTAATGTATAACTAGAGTTCTAAAGGACCTGGGATGGGTTGGTGTCAAGGTGGTGTTATGATTATTGTGGTTGTCTTTGTCATTATGTGATCAAGTGAGTAATATTATGTGAGGGAGAAGTGTTTAATATGAGAGACTTATGTATTGTAAGATCTTCAGCTGGGTGCGAAGATCAGTCCTGCAACTGGGTGCACAGAGAGGGGAGAGATAAAGAGGAGGAGAAAGAAGATCTTCTAGCTAAGAGCACAGACAATAATTGTATGCTTCACCTTAATATATTATAAAGCACAGTTCTGTGGATGTAGCCCTAGAGAGAGGGTGAACCACGTATACCTTATGTTGTGTGTGATTGATGCTATGCTATTTTCCCTTTGATATATTGTTATTTCATTACTGTGTTAGATCTCAATTCTGTGGACGTAGCCCTAGAGAGAGGGTGAACCACGTATACCTTGTTTTGTGTGTGATTGATGCTATGCTATTTTCCCTTTGATATATTGTTATTTCATTATTGTGTTAGATCTAATAGATAGTTGTGCAGAGTAGAGTTAAACTACTAAGAGATATAAAAATGTTGTGTCATTCTAGTACTAGATCCACTTGGTATTCCCCTTTGTTTTAGACATCTATGTCCTGAAACCCCCCATAGCTTCTTCGGGTGAGACTGCATCTGCTTTGTAGGTGTTGCCAAAAGGGCTAGTAGTTAGGGCTTGTTGGTGTGCTCTTGGAGCCGAACCCTAGGTCTGCCCCTGTGCCAACAAATGGTTATGTTCCAAGACATTAATATTCTTGAGGGAATGTCAAGGTGGTTTCCATCAAAGACAGATATTCAGAAGTGGATAGAGGATCAAGAAAAGGACTTTGTTGAAGCCCAGAACAAGAACACTAATGTTAGTACAGAGGATTGGTTAGGAAGATATATCTTTACTCATATACATGAGATTTTGTTTGGAGGAATCCATCAGGAGCTATGTGAGTGGTTAGCTAGGTTAGAAGATATCCAGTTTGAGGTCAGATCTAGGCGACCTGTGGTCTGGACGTTGGCGCTAATAAATAAGGTCAAGAGAGTTGATAACGTTGTGTCAAGAGAAGTAGATCACTTGTTTGATAGAACCATTGGAGGGTACATCACCAAGTTTGTTGTTGACAGAGAAAAGTCATATAGCCAATCCAAGAGATATTTCTTCAAGGAGCTAGAGGAAAATTTTCACATTTTCTGAGGTTGAGGATCAAGATGTTATTACATGAAAAGAAAATCTTGAAGATACAATAGATTAGTCAGATCTGGAAAAGCTGATCTTTATGAATTTGGAAAGTGACAGGGACACAGAGGTTGGACATACATGAAATGGGAGAGAGTTTAGAGAAGTTCATATTGAAAATATGTTTAAGAAGAACTACAAGGATGAGGGTTTCTACAGAGGAGAAGAGGTAGATCTGACAGACAACGAGCACTCAGAACCCGTTAGGGAGAAGGAAGGAAAAAATGAAGAGCCTCACCGAGAAGAGCCAGAAGCCTCAGAAACTGCATAGAATGTTGAAGTAAGTACTATTATCCCTCATGTTGATTCAGTAGCATTAATCAATCAGAGTAATCCATGCCACCAGAGCGTTCAGAGAACTATATCTAGTAGTCCACCACATACTTAGTCAGGAACCCTAGGAAGTTCTATGGTAGATGAGATGTGGCTTGCTATTTTTAGGGGAGATGGATATGAAGATCCTCATGAACACTAGTTCCTATGTGAAGTCATATGGAATATTAAAAATGGCACCAATGAAGCTCTGATCCCTTTGAGGCAAGTCACCCTACCCAGGTGCGAGGAATGCAGAAATAGACATCACCCTGGTGAGTGATATTACATGCAAAAATATGTTCAGACACCCACAAATTTGTATTTCACGTTCTGTAAGGCTATGGGGCATGATGATAGAGATTTTAGGGCTTATGAACTCATGCAAAAAATGTCAAGAGACATATACAAAATTCAAGGCGAATTACAACAAGAAGGAAACACTACGCAATATAACTCCCCTACAAGAGGAAACTTCAATCCTCACGGTGGATTCAGAGGACGGGGACGAGTAGGAGGTATGGGTCGAGGTTGAGGATAGATCATCTATTACAAATTCATACAACTAGGACATGTAGCAAGGGACTATCAGAACCCTTGCACTACTTCCAACTACTGCAGTTCCTTCGAACACATTATAGAAGACTGTCCCGTGCTGCTAGCTAACCTTTAGGAAAGATGAGGACCTCAGAAGAACCCGCAAGTGCAACTCGTATATGTTGAACCTTGTGTATGAGAGAATTGTACAAGAGATACAAAATTTAATCAAACCTTATGAGCTAGGAAAGATACATCACTTACCGAATAGGGTACTACATCAAATCACTAAAAAGAGAAGGATGAATAAGGAATTACACTTGAATTCTCAAATAGGAGAATATGATATAGATTATGTAGTCCTCGACTTAGGGTCGGAGGTCAATGTCATGATGAAGAAAACTTGGGCACTGATGGGAAAACCGAAGTTGATCTACTCCCCTATCAGGCTTATGATGGCTAATCAATAGGCAGTAAGCCCCTTTGGAAGATTGGAACATGTTCCTGTGGACATCGACAGAGTAAGAATGTTTGTATAGTTTGAGGTAATTGAGATAGTTGTTGACAATTGCCCTTACCCTGCGCTGTTAGGAATTGATTAGGATTTCAATAATTCCACTATGGATTATTTAAAGAAAACAAAAATGAGTTTTGAAAGAGATGGTATTAGGGTCATTACACCTTTGGATCCATATGAAGGTCAATGATACACAGAACCTATCAGAGAAGAAGACCGCACATACGAACTTTAAAACATATACAAATTAACAGTCAGGAAACATGATTACATTAATCCTACAACCGATGGAAACCTCAGTTGGTGAAGTGGCAATGCACGCTCATCAGATTCAAAAGAAGCACTAGAGAACTAGCAAAACAAGATGTATGAAGTATCTACAAGGAGATGTGCTAGATTAACTAGAGAAGTTTGCTGGATTGGCACAACAGTAGGTAACTTGCCCACTTTTGATGGTCTGAATCCTTTAGAAACCTTCTTGTCAGAATTCTAAGCAAGTGTACCAACAAAAAAAAGATTGTTGGCAATGGATGAGGACTTGATAGAAACACCAGCAAGATGGTGGGGAACACAGAAAAACATCATTGCAGAATGGGTACAATGTCATACCCTGATGACCACGCGGTTCTTAGCACACGTAGAAGGCTGAAAAGTTCACTTCATGGTCGAAGCTACCCAAAGGACCATGTGTAAAGTTGCGAGGAAACCTAGAGAACCATTCCTCAAGAGAAGTGGATGCACAAATTCATTAATACACTAGACACAACCCCTATCAACTGGTACCTTCAAGTGGAGTTGCGCATCATCACTACAGATTGGGAAGGTATGACTTAGAAATTTGCAACCACCTTCTTATTTGATGTCAATATCCTTCAGTATATCAAGCATTATATATTGTAAGACAAAATTATTCGAGGAGGCCTCTATCCCCCCTTTAGAACACTAAGAAGATGAATGGACTACGCCTCTCCAGAAATTGCAATGTTGTTACAACATCAATGTTGATGAAGAAAAGGATCCTAGGAAGGTGAACATTGCCAAAAAAAAAGGCCAAAGAGATGTCCAAGGACCAGAAGTTGAGCTACCATTCATTGGACAGCCAATCAAGACTAAGAAGATCAATATTGGAACAAAGAAAACACCGAAGCTTGCAAATGTTGGAGATTATTGGGATGTTTCTACTATTGACAAAATAACAGAGTTACTACATGAATATCAAGACTTGTTTCCAACCAAGTTCACTGATATGAAGGGCATTAAAGGGCCTATGGGAGAGATGAGGATCCATTTAAAACCAGATGCAAGACCAGTCAAATAGAGACCCTACAGACGAAACCCTAAGTATAAGGAGAAAGTCAATATTAAGCTCGATAGAATGTTGAAAGCAGGAATTATAGAACCTATCGAAGAGTCAGAGTTGAGTAGCCCTATGGTGGTGCGAGACAAGAAGAGAGGAGAGATCAAGATCTCTGTAGATCTCAAGAAGCTAAATGATGCATGTTTTTACAATCTATTCCCTACGCCATTCAATGATGAAGTGTCAGATAATGTGGGAGGCCAGAAGGTATATTCTTTTACAGATATTTTCAGGATACCATCAAATCTGGATTGCCAAGGAAGATCACCATAAGACGATGTTTGCAAAATAATGTTGATCCTACCAATATACAGTGATTCCATTTGGATTAAAGAATGCCCCAACCATCTTTTCTAGGGTGGCGGTCAAAGCATTCAAGGAATTTCTGCATAAATGTTTAGAAGCATATTTTGACGATTGGACTATTTTTAGTTTATCGAAAAATCATATTGAATGTCTAAGGTTAATGTTGGACAAATGCAGGAAGTGTCAAGTTACCTTGAATCTGAAGAAGTGCATCTTCTTTTCACCATTTGGAGTGTTGTTAGGTCATATTGTATTCAAGCAGGGATTGTTGGTAGATCCATCTAAAATTGATATTATAGTTGATTTAACCCCTCTTACTTTAGTCAAACAACTGCACACTGTGCTGGGACATACTAGATATTACAAGAAGTTCAATAAAGGATATGCCCAGATTACAAGACCTATGGAGAATAGTTTGAAGAAAGACTGTCCATTTAGTTGGAGAGAAGAATACAAGCAGAGCTTCGACACACTGAAACAAAAAATGGTTACTGCCCCCATTTTGGTTTTTCGAGATTAGAGCAAGGAATTTTATGTGCATATTGATGCATCTTCCATTACATTCGGAGCTTTGTTAGCACAACTTGGTGACAAATATATTCACCACACGTTATCATTTTCTAGCAGGAAGCTATCAACAACTGGGATTAATTACACCACCACTAAGAGATAAGGATTACTGATCACTCCGCGAAATACCTACTCAAAAATCCAGTGTTGGGGGGGAGAATATGCATATGGCTTCGACTATCTCAATAATATGACTTTGAGATCGTAGTTAAGCCAGGAAGGATAAACAAAGGTCATGACCACTTGTCAAGGTTGGAACATGGGGAAGAGCTGACCAATTTGCAGGATACATTGTTGGATGCATAGTTACTGACCATTAGAAATATTGATGACCACTTAGCATAGATAATTAAGTTCTTCTAACCAGGAATGACACCTAGTGAGTATACAATTCCCCAGAAGAAACAACTAGTAGTGCGCACTACTGGATTTTCACTTATAGTTGGACAATTATACAAGATAGGACCTAATGAGATATTGAGAAGGTGTGTTATAAAGGAAGAGTGGCCATTGATCCTCATAGAAACTCATGAAGGCATCGCATGAGGACATTACGTAGGGAAAGAAATTGCGTGGAAGGTTCTTAGAGCTGGACTTTGGTGGTCTACCTTACACAGAGATGCCATGGACTATTATAAAGCCTATGATGTATGCCAAAGAGTTGAGAAACCATCCAGAAGAGATGAAATTCCATTAGCACCACAACTGACTCTACAAGCATTTGAGAAATGGGCTATTGACTTCGTGGGACCTATAAACCCACCAGGGAAGCACACAGGAGAAAGGTACATAATTATTGTGATAGAGTACTTGACTAGATGGGCCGAAGCAAGAGAATTTAAGGACTATAGTGCAACTACAACTGCACTCTTCATATATGATGGCATCATAAATGGATTTGGATGAAAAAATATCTTCATGTGCGATCAAGGCACACATTTCATAAATAAAACAGTTGAAGCCCTGACTGAGGAATTTTTAGTCCACCATCAGAAGAACATGCCTTACCATCCCCAAGAAAATGGGAGAGTGGAAGCATTCAATACTATCTTGGAGACAATCTAACGAATATTTTCAGTGTGAACAGGGATGACTGGGATTTAAGAGTACTAGTAGTTTTGTGGGCCTATGGAACCACTTGCAAGAAACTAACAATGCGGACCCCTTTTAAGTTGGTGTATGGTCTCGAAGTCGTTGTCCCAATGGAATATTTGGTACCAAGCCTAAGAATTGATGCCTTTATAGATATGGATGATACTGGCAATATTCAGGAGAGGCTTTCCTAGTTGGTCGAACTAGAAGAAGACAAATTTATTCCATCAGCAGGTACAGAAGGAAAGAGATAAGACCTATCATGGAAGGCACATCAATAAGAAGGCATTTAAACAAGGTGATCTAGTACTGGTATATGATCTAGTACTAGTTCATAAAACATCCTAGGAAGTTTAGAACACAATGTCTCGAGCCATATGAGACCACATATGTTATAGAAGGAGGACCTGCAAAGTTGAATACTTTGAATGGAGAATGGAAGGAAGGATTAGTGAATGGGAGCCGACTGAAGTTGTACTATGACAACCAGCTGCCTCACAAATCTCAGTAAAAGCACAAGGAAAAAGGTTTAGATACTAGGTGCAGTTGAAACTGGGTACCAGAAACAGAAAAGACAGTCTACACAGGGAATGAGAGAAAGCAAAGGCACAAGTATCTATCTTATATACATGCATACAAACACTGATATTATGATGGATTAAATAAATTTTCAATTTTGCAAGTATTTTTAGTTCTTCGGAGTTCACATGTGATAACCTCATAATTTAAGAACTTAACTTGCAATCTCATTGTTTAATGGATTCAACCTTCACAACGTTCATTTTTAGTTTCAACACTTTGAGAAAACTACGAGCACTCAAACACACTTCAACACTTTACTCATAGGTTTATTAATTAATTTATTAGACTTAATACGACACCATTACCAACCATCTTCGCCATTTAAAACAGGTTCGGAGGGAAACAGAAGAAGCTAGGCCGAGGATGGTCTCGTGGTGTGTGACGTCCTTTTCGGGAGTACTCTGATCTTAATAATGACCTATGGAGCTAGGGTGGGCCTCATTTCCTAACTTCTTGAGAACCCAAGAGTCACTTGGTAATTGGGGGATGAAATTATTGGGTTGACACTTAGACATGATTAAAATAAATATCACTTAACCGCCTAATTAAATCCTTAGTATAAAACATTGGCAATTTAATTTCACACTTGTAAGCACACTGATCTCATTATATTTATTTTACATGCAAGTCATTTTATGTGTTGAGGCATAATTATCTAAGTGTTTACATCTACCATCTGGAACACTTTAATTTTCAATATTTTCATCTTAATCATTGTTCCTGTGTTTGTGGTGCGATCCTTCAAGAAGTTGTGCATCCACTTGGAGGCACTCTTTTGACTGGGTCTTGAGTGATTTTCGTCTTTATGCCATTGATAAGTGATCCAATAGAGTAATATATACTGTGATCATGCTTGGTTTGATGTGTTGATGGTTATTTCATCTTGAGTATCTTTATTTACTGCACATGCAAGCAACTGGTTAGTCATTTTCTTAATATCTTGTATTTAGTGTATCTAGTTTAGCCTTGTTGTAATCTTAGATATTCTTTATTGTAATCATTGTATCTATTTATTGTAATCTTAGATATTCTTTGTGTATATTTGTGTCTAGTTGTATCTATCTTGTTGTAACATTTTTAAACTTGTAACTATCTTGTAACGAATCTCCCCTTAACTTAGTTGACCCCTTGCCCAATCTTAGACACTAGTCTTAGTTGTCTTAGGAAAGATCTGACTGTTCATACTTAATTGTTGCACCCTGCATTTTCTGTTTAACATCATAGGATATATTCCGCCTAATCTTTTAACGAATTAAAACCAACTCCTAGAACATTAAACTCTAAAGCTCATCTAGTAACTAGGGTCTACCCCCCTTGGCTTACCTAGGAGTTAGCCTAGACTGAAGAGGTTCAAGTCAAAGTGACAATGTGGACTTTAAACCTAGGCATTGTGTCTCCAAGGACACACTAAGTGAGCAATAGTTATCTCACGTTTGCAAGTCTGTATAAGGATGACAATAAGTTGTTGATCAGAATGTCTGCAAACTGGATCTTGTTGGAGTTGTCGATGTATGTACCAACATTGGGAAGGCTAAAAGTCAGGAGGATGTAGTGGATAAATGTTATGTAGATATGGTTTTATAAGTTTTCAGTGATGTTGACTATGATTTTGATGTTTATAAAGGAGATGATGAAATTGTCACTTGTACTTGAAATATTTAAAAATGGTTTGGAAAGTAGGAAGGCATTTAATGGTCCAGCTATAATGCCAATGTCCCTATGCAAAACACCATGAAAAGTACATATACCAATTAGGACTAGGATGAATTTCAACCCAATGATATGGCCATGTTTGTTTTAATCTCATAAGCGATGTATACATTAACCTACCAACACTCAATTTTCAATGTTTCTCTGTTTTGTATAGCAATCAAACATAGGGTTACGGAGGATTGCATTAATAAAGTATTGAGAATTTGATGATTATGGGATTCTCAAATGTTCCTTGTTATCCCCATTTTGTGGATAACTAAGGATATTATGTCTCGAGGCCCTAAAGTTGCATATATGGAGTGTCGAGAGACTACATGGCTACCAGTACCCTTTACATGGATGGAAAACCCACTCACCACCACAGATGGTCACAGATTTGTAGATGGCATCCACCACACCAGATGGCTTTCGAAAGGTTGTGGGCCTTGCTCCATGAGGTAAAAGTCATTATTATGGTGAGCATCATTTCAATATTTAGGACAATTAAGTATGTCGTATCTTCGATTTTTCTAGATTTCATGATATATTCTTGGACATTATTCCTTTTGACCTGCTTCACCTGGGTAGTTGACATTGTGTCCTAATAAGTGGTTTTCCTTCTTAGGGCCCATCTTTTCATTCTTCATCACCTCACTACTGGCCAATATGAAGAGCCAATTGACCGAGGTGATGAGGCGGAAAAGAGGAGGTAGGGTGTCGACACTCTACAATGAGGAATTTTTGTATAATTAGGAAAAACGTTTTTTGGATGGTGGTTAAGTATTGATTAGAAATTTGTGTGTCGCAGATGTGGGTCCATGACGTCCATAGGGTTTCCCTTGACATCGACAGAGGAACCGAAGAGACGAAGCGGTGGGAAGAGAGTCTGAGAGGGTGTTACAAAATTTCCATGGAAACTTGTTGCGTTTGACACATAGGATACCCATGGTTCAGGTAGAGGATCTACCTGAATCCATGCAGCGAAAGGTGGTTGGTGTACCCAGGGCATGGGTATGATTCTTTCGATGTCTTGAAAATGCCATGGTTTGCTACCATGACACACATCTGGCGCCACAGGTGTGGATGTCATGGGATATTATGATATAAGTTGGAAATGTATATGAGGGTGTTAGCCCCATTTTGTACTATAAACACCATATTTTTTGAAATATATAAAAGGGATCTTCGTCTTTACTTATATTTTTCAACGTGTACATTGATTAGATGTTTTCTTTTCTTTTAAATATGTGACAAATTCCAATCTAAAACATTGTTAGCATAAGCATCAAATACATAATTAGAACTTCTAGGAATATGATAATATGTAATAAAATCAAAATTTCATTCTAAAAGACGTACCCATAGGAATCTTCGGAGTAAAGAAGGATCACACATACAGTAATGATTGTTCGGTAACAGTTGTTTAACTAACGAACTACTAACTGGGAATCTAGGTGAACTTCTAATGTACAGATGGCATGTGAGATAGCATCATGTAAAAGTTATATAACATTGTTATATTCAGCCACATTGTTCGTGGATGGCCCTAGGCATATGCCTCCTGAAGACACAAATAGACACTCGGGTGAATAAATCACCCAAGCGATGGAAGGCAAGTTACGTATGTGACGAATGGACACGTCTGCAGATCCTAAGTAGACTGATGACTCCGTTGACATCTGTCAACCAAGTGAAAACTTGATAAGAAACCCGAAGAAGAAGCATAGTATCATTTCAAGTAGAGCCCATTTTTGAGCTCGACCAACTTATTCCCTTCGCAATATTCCAACTCATAGGCTCCTTCTTCTAGCACACTTTGCATGATGTAAGGCCCGTGCCACATGGGTTTAAACTTGCCTGCCCCCAACAGTTCTTTGTCTTGATCATACAAGAGGAACTAGTCACACTCAGTGTACAACTAAGGATAGCTAGACTTAGCATATTGAACCTTGACATGTCGTTTGTTTTCCTCGATAGCTGTAGATGCATCTTGATGCTACCCATCAAGACTCTCTAGGTGTACAAGGCATTGTTCAAGATCAAAAGTGTTAGGTAGGAGCGTGACTACCAACTTAAGAGAAGGGATTTCACATTCAATGGGTAATATTGACTCCACACCATGTACTAACTGGAAAGGGGAAAATCCAGTGGCAGTCTTGACTGGGGTTCGGTATGCCGAAAGTGCAGAATATAGCATGATGTGTCAGTCAGACTTACTCGGACTGACAATTTTTCAAAGATAGTCTTGAGAGACTTGATCTCTACTTGTCTATTTGCCAGGGGATAATAAGGAGAAGAGTGACCATGCTTAAACCCCAATTTAGCTATTCTTTCTTCCATCATCTCATTCTGAAAGTGACTTCCATGGTCAGTGACAATCTCACTCAGGATACTGAATCGGGTGATAATTTGTTTGAATATGAAGAAGTTTGCATTCTTCCCATCATATTAGACTATAGGCATGGCCTCAACCCACTTATTAAAGTAGTCGACGACCACGATAATGTGTTGATGCCCCCCATCTTGCAATCAATGAAGTCCATGCCCCACTTAGTGAAGGGACTATCGATAATAACTGGGTGAAGAGGGGATGGATGCGAACACATTTTTCAAGTGATAGAGGTGACACTTCTTAACCACTTCAATACAATCCTTAAATATAGTAGGCCATAAATAACCGACTCGCAAAAGGTTTTAGGATGTCACAAGCCCAGATAAATGACCACCACAAGCCCCATTGTGGCAATCGTTTAGGATAGAATCAGCCTCTCCGTGAGTTAAGAAACAATGGAAGATATCGCCTATTCCTGGGTGATACAAAGTGTCATCGACAATAGTATATTTCTTGGCTTTCTATCTTATACACCATCGATCATATCATGAGAGATGATGAGGGAACTTCAAGGTTTGAAGATAGAACACGATGTATCCATACTGGGGGTTAGACGATGATGTTTTCATCGGAAAATGAATTGACATGGAAAATGTCCTCATCTAATCGTGGGAAATCAGATATCAACTCTGCAAAGACTAGGGACTTCTTGGATTTAGCAGAAGCGAATTCGAGATCAAACTCCTACAAAATGACAATCCATTTATTATATTTCCCTCCTATGATATGATATGTGATATGTGTAGTGTAGTGTAGTGTAGTAAAGTTCAACTAAGATAAGAAATAATGTGCTTATGGAGCTTTTCATCCTCCTAAACTATAACCATACCAACCATATCATATTCTGGAGGCTTCAGCAGCGGCGTCGACACCAAAGATTTCTTCAAAGCATCGAAGGAGTCCTAGTCTCGCTCATCCTGGATAAAAGGGGTTTCCTTCTTCAAAAGATGCATGAAACCTTTAGTGATAGTAGCATAGTTCACTATAAACTTATGAAGAAAGAGTTGTCTAATTGTGCACGGGGGAGGCAACTGAAGTGGATCTACCATGATCCTAGTCTCAAAAACTAGAAAACCTAATAGACGACTAGACTTAACACAAAAGATGCATTTATGAGGGTTTAATCAGATCCTATAATAATAACATCTTTCAAAAACAAGTTAGAGGTGGATAATGTGATCCTCTCTCTTTCGAGAGTGAGCAACAAGATCATCAAGGTAAGCTTCAACTATGTGCTTAAGATCATGAAATGTGAAAGTCATTGAACGTTGAAAGGTTTCTCTGGCGTTGCAAAAGATCCCCAAGGACAAATAAATGTCATCTTGTGTTGATCCTCAGGTTTAATTTGAATTTGATTATATCCTGAAAATCTGTCCATGAAAGAAAATACTTCGCTTCCCACACACTCGTCAAGAATATGATCGATGAAAGGTGTGGGGAGGTTGCCTTTCAAACAAGCCTTGTTTAGGTCACGGAAATCCATACATACAAGGATGGTTCCTTGCTTCTTATCTATGGGAATGGGGTTGGATACCCAATATGTTAAAGGAATTGGGTAGATGAAGCCAGCATTAAGTAGCTTCTCCACCTTTCGTAGATTTTACCAGTCAAATAGCTGAGCGGAGGGGGATCCCTTGTCCCATAAACAAGGGGGTCTCATACAGCAATTTGGTGTACTGGCTTGGCAGTGACCTTAAAAATAGATTATTATTATTATTTGATG
>SNQJ01S0073038.1:31770-43423 GCA_010110895.2 Picea sitchensis | reverse complement strand
AAAAAAATATGAAAGAGCCATTTTTATATAATTATGGCATGTATTTTAAAATAAAATTTGGATATTTGAATTCATAATTTTGTAGAGAAAGTGAGATACTTTGTAACATCCCGCTCTTGCATGTGCTTGATGTGATTTGTTTTTTGAGGACACTTACGTGAAAGTGATTTGGTTCATTATATGATTGATTGTTTCTCTTATGGATTATGATGATGTTGTGGATATAATGATATGTTATTTAATTATATATGTGTAGACAGAGCGAAAGCACGGGACAATCACTTCTGAATCTTCGCCACTTCGGACTCTTCACTTTCAGTTACGGTTTGCATGTGTAAAATTTATATTTGTAATTAGTTAAAATTATGTTTATGGGTTTAGATGTTAATAAAACAGTAATGGATTTTTGGAACTGTGGTGAGTGAATTTACTTGGATCTCTACCCTTAGATTGAAAACCGAGTTGAATGTGTGATTCCCTGCTATTTCATTTTATTATTCTAAAACATTCAAAATATGTGATGAAGCTAGGATCACTGCCTTTAGATTGAAAATTGAGTTGAGTGCGTGATTCCCTACCCTTTTTTTTTCTTCTTTGTCTGAACATTGGAAATTGTAATGGAGCTTGGATCATTGTAAGTCTTTTGGCGCTAGGTAAAGTTGGGTAACCCAAATATCCTCCCATGCTAATACTATTTTTATTATTAAAGTATTCCAGATTCTACTTGCAAAACTTTTCCCTATTGTCCTTTTACTTTTAAACCCATATTTTTCCAAGAATCGCCTCATAAACCCTAATTTGAAGACATCAGCACATGGTATCAGGCTTGGCCCAACAACTACTCGTATGCTAACTATATTGCAGAAGTTCTCTGATAACTATATTTACAAAGTTTCTTGAGTTATAACTTGCCCCTTCTTTTTTTGTGTCCTTCCATCAGATTACTTTAGGTGTAAATTTTAGTAATACTTTACTTTTTGCCTTAGATTTTGGGTGGATAAATATCCTTCTATTCCCACCCATAAGCTCTACGTCTTCTTCTATTATCATTTTACACTCAGACTTTTGCGCCCAAAACCTCCTTGCATAGTATTCAAATGACTCTTGGATTTCCCCTCAGACCATTATTCCTCTGATGCTCAGTGTTGCTTACCTACTGCGTTGCCCATGTTTTTCCTTTACCTGGCCGAAGATACAAGAACAATGCCAATTTCTAGAGCAGTGGTATCCTTAGCTTAAACACTGAGTTTCACCTTCCCTTCCCTTGAACTACTTACATACCTTGTGTGGATGCACGATGTTGTTTTCTTTATTTTGGCACCTTGGTTCCTATCCTCGTTGAATTCATGGTGGTGTTCTCAATCCATTCTTCAATTCGTGTTTTGATCCACCATCATTCCCAGCTCAAGTAATGGCGGGATAATTAGGTTTCCCAACGAAGGAATTCGTACCCAGTTCGTGGGGAGGGAGGGCCTGTGTGTTCACCCTGCTTCTCCACACTTGACAAATATTTTTCTGGAGGCTTATGGTCAACAGAAGTCGTGCCATTTCCTAGCGTATTGGGTGTTCATTGTCTGTGCTTTTCGAGTGCCTTCCATGGAGTGACCTTCCCAAAGATCACTCACCATGATTGTAGTAATCAGCAGTGACAGGTGTCTATGTGATTCGAGGGAAGGGTCCTACTTGGATGTTGTAATGACTATTAATTATTATCTAATTATTATTTAAAAATAATTAAGTTGACGGAGTTTCTATTTTACTACATTTAAGTCTTGAGGCGAATTCGCCCATGTTATGTGTTGACTCTAAACTTTAATTAATTCTTCGTCTGGAGTTATATACACGATTGTCTTATGTTATTTAGATTTAAACTTGATTATATTAATGATAATAAGTTGTTCCATCGATCGTGTTGAAGAGTTTATACATTACAAGAGTTATTGGTTAAAGGTGATAATAGATATTTCCATACTTACGTCATTAAATTTATCAATGCATAATGGAGTAACAACTTCCATCTTGCGCCTCATAATTAGAATAGATGTGTTCTCTCGCACCTTGGAATGGTTGATGAACCTTGAACAAGTGAATGATTTTCTCATGCTACCAAGATATGTTGTTGCAAGATTACTAAATTAATTAGATTCTATTTTTCCACCTAGATTTATTGATGCGAGATTGTTATCTTACTTAGACTCTAATTCGCCACTTATATGTGTTGTTATATGATCGTGATTTTACTTAGATTCTAATTCACCACTTATATATGATGATATGTGATTGTTTTATTACTTACATTTTATTTCTCCACTAATTTATATTGATTTTAGACTTTGCATGCACCAATTTATATGTATCACATGTCGATTTTGGAGTTGGCTTCTTCTCTTATAAATTTTTATGATGGTTAGATCTTAGAATTTTCCGCAATTAAAAAGTAATGCATGTGTTACCCCACATCGATGATTAGATTGATTGATATTAGAGTTCTTTCATTTATAGATTTCATATAATGTATGATAGTTAAAGATTGGGATTTCTTGCGCAATGGATTTTATTTCATGCATGATGGTTTAGAGTTGTTTATGTTTACAACTTAGTTTACTATTGCGCTGTCACAATGTGGCGTTATGATTCCTTATGACTGGATCATTGCGCGCATTGATCGATAAATGAATATGTTAACCTGGCATTGGATCATGTCATTACCTTGATAATAATGTCGTTTATTGTAATTTGATGAATGATTTAATCGCACACCATGGAATTTTATGTTACATGTATTGGTTTATTAGAATTCTTGCACTTGTATGATCGTTGATGATGTTATTTAGCTTAGTAAGATTGGACTTGATTGTGTCAGGAGGGATGTAAACCCCTGTTTGTTCCTCAGAATAGTCACTATCCCTGAGAGCTTAAATGGTCAAAATTGATGGGAACCTTGGCTTGAGCGTTGCTTATGTGTCCTAGAGGTCCTAGCCTTGCAGGGTAGGTTAGGCAGGTTAGTAATTTTATATTCTTTATCTGATGAGTGTTGTCTTAAATTGTGACGCAGACCCCCTACCTCAGCAGGATTCTGCAACCTCTCGGTCTCTGGATCATTCTTCTTCTGAGTCAAAATAGCTCTTCGGGCTTCTATTGGAACCCCTTGAACAAATCCATAGGTCCCTGTAATTCCCTGGCACAGGCTTTGAGAAAACCTATGCACGCGCCCAACTTTCAGTGCTCTTCTCTATTCTGAACCAACACACCTTTCACTTTTCATGGTTTTGGGATTCCTGTATGCAATCTCTCCCAGGCTCCTTGTCCTTCCAACTCCCGGTCACCGAAACGTCGAAAAGGGCTTAACGACAAAACGCTACCGGCTTTTTGCGATTCGGGGAATCACGATGCAAGCATTCCCCCTGTTCTCTGTCCTTAGAAAAGCCGAAACCCAGAATAGGGCCTAACTCCTCTTTAGCTCCTCCCTTAGGTCGCTTTTCATACAACCAGTCCTGTGACCTGGAGCTATTCATTTGAATTCTTTCGAGGTTTCGTGATTTTGGATTTCGCGATTCCGGCTACAACAATTTTTGGTCCTTCAAACTCCCAAGTCTCGGAATGCCAAAATCTACCCGTGACCTTGATCCACTCTTCAGGAATTCGAAATTTGCGATTTCGCAATTTCAACTGCAGACGGTTATTGGTCCTTCAACCTCCCGGTAAACGAAATGCCGAAATACTACCCCTTAAGAGAACCTTTCGAGATTTCCTCCGAACCTTGACCACTCACCATGTGTCCCCCCTTGATGAACGGTGTTGACGCTTTCACAATTCTGTGAATCAGGACTTCTTGTCTCACGACTCCTTCTCCTCGAACTCCCAATGTCCAAATCCTTGATGGGCTTGGATCTGTGACACCTATGCTCCAAAATGGACGGCCCCAATGCTTTCGAGACTTGATGAGTCCTCTTCCCTCTTCTGTTATAGGGATTAAACCCCTCGCACCTCCTTCTGGATTCGACGACTATCGGTCCTTGGTGCTAGATATGACAGCATAGATCCTTTTTCCTATGCACCTCCCAGGGACTCAACACTGTGCGTGTATCCTTGATCCAGCGTCTCTCAGGCCACCACACTCCATATCCAACGGTCTAGATTCTTTCAGGATTTCATGAACCAGGAGTTCACGATGCAGCGACTCCAAAAATCCCTTGCCACTCCAAACCCCGAACTCCGAAATAGCGAAATTAAATCCCTTAGAGTGTTGGAAGACACTCGGCCTTAACCTCCTCGCTGCTCTGCAAGATCCAATGATCGACGTGATTTCGACACTTCTCCATGAAGTGTCTCTACCGTTCCTTTCAATTTCTCTCTTGCACACACTCCCAGAGGTTTAACTCCGTGCACCTTCCTCCGAATCCGATGACTATCGGTTCTTTGCCCAAAATCTGATGGCAACTGTGCTCTTCCTCCTGAGCCTTCTTTCTCTAAACCTCAAAGGTTCCTTCTATCTCTGCAACCTCTTGCAGGATCCCTGCACACAACTGTGCTATCCGTCCTAAGATTTTCCTGCTCGAGCCTCTAAGGGATTCGACCCTTGCCTTCTCCTTGAAGGGATGGAAGTTCCCTCTTCTGCAACTTCCTTCTCAAACACTCTTTGATGAGCCTACAAGGTGTTCAGTAACCCTGTGAGTGTCTTTCTATGACCCTTCTCTTATCTCAGAACTCGAAAGAGTTCATTTTGTGCACACTTGCACCAACTCAATGCCCGCCTGGCAGATCTTCTATAGAACCTCCAGATATTTTGTCTCTTCTCTCTGTGCCTTCCCCTGCATAGCTCGTCCTCCAAGGTGTTCAACAACCTTGAGGTTCCTCCTTGAGTCTGTGAATCTTTCTGGTGTGCATTCCTTGCACGTTCTTTCTGACTCCGCAGAGTTCAGATGTGCACTCCTTGCGTTGGCTACAAAAATTCCAATGTTCTGTTGTGCACTCCATGCATGGCCTAAAGAACCCAGATAGAAACCGAAAAACTCACAAACAGATAGCAAAATCTATCTATAACCTGTATCTACAACATACAAGTGACATTCAAATGCATAAACATACACAGACAATTCATGGGCAGGAAAAACTGCTCTTTGTATTAATCTCCCAATGTCTATACAAAATGTGTTTTTACAAAATTTGGACTGCTACAGAGTCTTCGTTCTCTCCCCCGAGATCTCTCTACCTGAGAATTCTCCTATCCTCCCTCTCTACTATACTCCTTGAGAGACTCCTTACAAAAGAGGACTCTCTTGATCTTATCCTCATCCACCACCTCTTTTCTATCACTATCTCAGAGAGGTTCCTACTCCTACGACTACATTACACAAAAGGAAGTCACAGACCTAACTGATCTAGACTTAGCTACAGGTAACCATTAAAGGAAACCTCAACCACTACTTGTACAATGACATGATCTGGTCTCTATCAGCCTTACAACATTAAATTCAAATTCAAATTTTGAAAAATGAGAGGGTTGCACCTCTCCCTTTCATGAATGCACACTTGATGTGTTGGCTGGCTGACGCTTATGTTGAGTTGGATCGATGCTCCTACATCATACTTCTCAGTGGGAAAAATCATGAGCTCTTGATCATGACCTCCTCTTCTCCAGTGTCGAAATCCACCTAGATCCCAAAATTTCCCTTGGAGTTGTCCTCTGGCTCCTCTGCTTCGTTATTGTTGTTGCTATTGCCTTCCTGCTCTTGCAGGCTCCCTTCTGCTTAGCTTCTCATTGCTAGCAGTCTCTTCTACTGAATTTGACATCAGCCTAATGATTTCTTCAATTACCTCATCCAACTTCTCCAGTGGTTGGCTCTCCTTATGCAGTCTCCTCAGTTGCACTTCTTCCCTGCAAATGGGTCGATCAACTAGATATCCCATGCCATATTTTTCCTCTGTGGCCTCAACTTGCCATCCTGCTGCAAAATTTAGCTCTGCAGTATTATTTTCTTGACTGATCTGTTGTTCAGTCACCGTCTCTAACAGATTAGCTTCTTCCATTTCCCCTTGTGCTGGTTGAATTCCAGCTTCCTCTAGCTGCTCCTCAGACTGGAATTCTCCTTTATCTATTGTTGCATGCCTTGGCACTGCAGTTATCATCTGTTCAGCTCCCTGGCTGAAAATTCTGAGTGATTCCTCCGAATGCTCCCCTACTAACATCTTCATGACTGTCTCCTCGTGGCAGCCATATACTGGCTCTGGATTGTTCAACCAATCCTCCAACATCTCTAACTCTATCTCCCATGGAGTAATCATCTTATTTTCATGCTCCTCTTCTGTTGGGGAAAACATTAGTGTCTCCTCCTCCTCTCCCTCTATGGCAATCACTATTGGTTGTCATTCTTCTGTTGTTGCTTCTGCAACACATACTCTGGTCTCAACTCGGCTACTTGGTAGGAATAATTCAATTCTCCCAATGATCAGAATGTATTTCTGACCTTCCTTCATCAACACTCCTTGTTGATCCGAACTCTCCTCTGAGTTCATGAGACTTTGACATAGCCTCATCTTTTCCCCCTTGTCCACTTGGCATCCTGGGAACTTTCTAGTTCCCACCTGGTAGTGTATGAGACTGACTTGTCCCATCTCATTTCCCACCTGGCAATATAAAATTTCACCACTGCCCCTTGGCAGTGTACAAGACCTTCTGCCGATCTCTTCTCATTGCCCACCTGGCAACTCAAAAGTTCACTTCTGCTCACCTGGCAGTTGACGAGATCTTAAGATAATATCATATCATTTCCCTCCTGGAAATTTGAATTTCCACCGCTGTCCTCCTAATAGTCTATGAGATCCTCCAATGATCTCATTTCATCGCCCACCTGGCAATTGGAAAATTCATCCCTGCCCTCCTGGCAGTTTATGAGACCTGAAACTGATCTCTCTTCCTCATCACTGAGGGTTTCTCCAACTTCTGGCTCACAGATGCAAACCAGCTCTGTGTCACTGAGGCTTTCAACATACATCAACCATATTTTCAACATCCTTTGCTGTCTTTTGGCCAACAACTCCTTGACTGGCCACTTCACCTTCTTTTTCATAGGCCATTCATACACCCATCGTGTTCTTGCACTTTGTTGCATTCGAAATGCAAGATCCTCTATCCTCTCTCTTATATTGGTGAGTTCCTTATCCATCTCAACATTGCTCTTCATCTATTGGCGGTCCACTCTTTGACCATGCTTATGGCCTTCAGTAGCCATCTTCTTCCCTTTGAATCTTCTACTGTTGTTACTCTGCAACTAATATCATTTCCAGTATCCCCTACAGTCCACCCGACTGTTTATTTGTTGTTGCGTCCTGCAACAATCTCTTCAATCCTCTTCATCTAAAATATACAGACAAAGTCCCGCTCTGATACCACATGATGTAGACCCCCTACCTCAATAGGGTTCTGCGACCTCCTGGTCTCTGTATCATTCTTCTTCTGATCCAAAATAGCTCTTCGGGCTCCTGTTGGAACCCCTTGAACAAATCCACAGTTCCCTTTAATTCCCTGGCATAGGCTTTGAGAAAACCTATGCACGCGCTCTTCTCTGTTCTGAACCAACACACCTTTCACGTTTCGGGGTTTCGGGACTCCTGCATGCGAGCTCTCCTAGGCTCCTTGTCCCTCCAACTCCCGGTCCCCGAAACGCCGAAAAGGGCTTAACGACAAAGATCTACCGGCTTTTTGCGATTCGAGGAATCACGTTGCAAGCATTCCTCCTGTTCTTTATCCTTCGAAATGCCAAAACCCGGAATAGGGCCTAACTCCTCTTTAGCTCCTCCCTTAAGTTTATTTTCATACGATCGGTCCTGTGACCTGGGGATATTCCTCCGAATGCTTTCAAGGTTTCGTGATTTGGGATTTCGTGATTCCAGCTGCAACAATTTTTGGTCCTTCAAACTCCCGGGTCTTGAAATGTCGAAATCTACCCGTGACCTCGATCCACTTTTTAGGATTTTAGAATTTGTGATTTCGCAATTCTGGCTGTAGACGGTTCTTGGTACTTCAACCTCCCCGTTCCCCAAATGCTGAAATACTACCCCTTGAGAGAACGTTTCGGGATTTCCTCTAAACCTTGACCACTCACCACGTGTCCCCCCTTGATGAACGGTCCTGATGCTTTCACAATTTCTTGAGTCGGGATTTCTTCTCTCACGACTCCTTCTCCTCGAACTCCCGGTGTCCAAATCCCCGATGGGCTTGGATATGTTACACCTCTCCTCCAAAATGGACAGCCCCGATGCTTTCATGACTTGACGAGTCCTCTTCCCTCTACTATTACGGGGATTAAACCCCTCGCACCTCCTTCCAGATCCGACGGCTATCGGTCCTTGGTGCTAGATCTGACAGCCCAGATCCTTTTTCCTATGCACCTCCCAGGGACTCAACCCTGTGCACGTATCCTTGATCCAGCGGCTCTCATGCCACTGCACTCCAGATCCAACGGTCTAGATTCTTTCAAGATTTCGCGAACCGGGAGTTCGCGATGTAGCGACTCCAAAAATCCCTTGCCACTCCAAACTCCGAACTCCGAAATAGCGAAATTCAATGCCTTAGAGTGTTGGGAAACACTCAGCCTTAACCTCCTCGCTGCTCTGCAAGATCCAATGATTGACAGGATTTCAAAACTTCTCCACGAAGTGTCTCTACCATCCCTTTCAGTTGCTCTCTTGCACACACTCCCAGAGGTTTAACTCCGTGCACCTTCCTCCGAATCCGATGACTATCGGTTCTTTGCCCAAAATCTGATCGCAACTGTTCTCTTCCTCCTGAGCCTTCTTTCTCTGAACCTCAAAGGTTCCTTCGATCTCTGCAACCTCTTGCAGGATCCTTGCACACAACTGTGCTATCCGTCTTGAGCTTTTCCTTCTCGAGCCTCTAAGGGATTCGACCCTTGCCTTCTCCTTGAAGGGATGGAAGTTCCCTCTTCTGCAACTTCCTTCTCAAACATTCTTTGATGATCCTACAGGGTGTTCAGTAACCCTGTGAGTGTCTTTCTATGACACTTCTCTTATCTCAGAACTCGAAAGAGTTCCTTCTGTGCACACTTAAACCAACTCAATGCCCGCTTGGCAGAGCTTCTACAGAACCTCTAGAGATTTTGTCTCTTCTCTCTGTGCCTTCCCCTGCACAGCTCGTCCTCCAAGGTGTTCAGTAACCTTGAGGTTCCTCCTTGAGTCTGTGAATCTTTCTGGTGTGCACTCCTTGCACGTTCTTTCTGACTCCGCAGAGCTCTGATGCGCACTCCTTGCGCTGGCTACAAAACTTCCAATGTTCTGTTGTGCACTCCTTGCACGGCCGAAAGAACCCAGATAGAAACCGACAAACTCACAAACAGATAGTAAAATCTATCTACAACCTGTATCTATAGAATACAAGTGACATTCAAATGCATAAACATACACAGACAATTCATGGGCAGGAAAAACTGTTGTTTGTATTAATCTCCCAATGTCTATACAAAATGTGTTTTTACAAAAACTGGACTGCTACAGAGTCTCCGTTCTCTTCCCCAAGATCTCTTTACCTGAGAATTCTCCTATCGTCCCTCTCTACTCTACTCGTCAAGAGACTCCTTACAAAAGAGGACTCTCTTGAGCTTATCCTCATCCACCGCCTATGTGCTATCGCTATCTCAGAGCGGTTCCTATTCCTATGGCTACATTACACAAACGGAAGTCGCAAACTTGACTGATCTGGACTTAGCTACAGGTAACCATTAATGGAAACTTCAACCACTACATGTACAAAGGCATGATCTGGTCTCTATCAGCCTTACAACATTAAATTCAAATTCAAATTTTGAAAAACGAGACGGTTGTGCCTCTCCCTTTCATGAATGCACACTGGATGTGCTAGCACTTATGCTGAGTTGGAGAGATGCTCCTGCATCAAATTGCTCCAAGCTTGATGTGCTATCTGCTATGCCCTTTAGGTTTATGTGTCGCTATCCTTCGATGATACATTGATTGTGTTGTTATTTATTTCAATGATGAGTAGTGAGTGATGTTGTTACCCTGTGTCATTGTGCATTATGATTCCGTCGAGTTATGTTGCTATGATTGTTGTTATTAACATTTTTTTTCTATTGCTTAAAAAAAAAAAGCATTACCGATTCTACATCATTGAGTCGTAATGGTTAGGGTCGTTACATATTGTATCAGAACCAATTCGACCCACAACTTGGGATCATTACGACTTCCAGTGAATAGACACTTGATTATAAGTGTGAATATATAATTCTCACAAGCCTCAAATTTATAAAACACTTAGAAATGCCTTGATCAAGAACACCTCGGATCAAAAATACTAACGTGGGATGAGGATAGCGGGATAGCCGCAAGCTATTGGTGGATCAAAAATACCAACGTGGGATGAGGACAGCGGGATAGCTGTAAGCTATTGGCGGAATCATTTCAGGGTGCAGTTAGTTACGGGACGACAATGAATGGTTGAGCCCAAATAGTTTGAAAGTCAAATTACAATATGGTCGTCTCTACCTAGGATACAAAGTACCCTTATAGAGGTCATCTAATAGAATATCAAATATTACTTTTAACAAATGTAACATGCCATATTTAATGTATAACTGTGATATCATTGTTAGTATATATATTTTTATATATGTAGTACCTATGTAGTACCTATGAATGTTGTCGTGATTATTTGTCCAGGCTTATACTATAATTTTCATTTAATGGTCAAAATGCATAGGCTTCATAATAATTGGCGTAGGCCAATAAGATTTCCATGTTTCAAAATAAACTATTAAATACATCCTTTGAAATCAAAATGTATTTTTAGATTTCCATCTGTAAAAAGAAAAAACTATTAAATACATCATTTGAAATCAAAATGTATTCTTAATTTAAAAGTATATTGATTTTCATTTTAATAATGCACTCGATTGAAAATGTACCATAAATCTTAATATTAAGTAAATAAAATAATAAACAAAATCTAAACGATTGAAAGTCATTAAAAAAATAAAAATTGTGGGTTGCTTTATTTCCGTCATGTTATTAAGTAGGATCTCATTTAATTTTTATTGTTCTTTACTAGCCTTTAGTAAGTCTTGATTTTAGGCATAGTTTCCACCAATCTTAGTTAATTTTTATTTTTACTTACTAACCTTTAGTAAGTCTTGATTCTACTTGTAGTTTCCAATAATTCTAGAGAATTATCTTGATTATTTATGATTTAGTTTTATATACATTTTGTGGTTCAGTTAGTGTTAATTTATGGCTTTTTCCAACTATATTGTCTAGTCTTTGTTTCTCATATAAACAAAAATCAGTTTTGACAGTTACATATACTAGTATATTTGTATGTATAATTTTTCTATTGTTTTTAACCCATCATGCCATAGTGTTTAAACTATGTTATGATATTATTTGCAATATCTCTTAACATTATAATTTTTTTTTTTAATTTCATATTTATTTTTATTATTGTAATAATGCACTTAACATTATTGTTGATCTTGTCTAATAATTAACTCCATAAATCCTTATTACTCATTAATAAATGTTATAACATTACCATGACTGGTTGAATACTTTAAAACATCGATTACTAAATGCTAGCTCTTTTATATCGATGTTTATCATCTTCTATGGACATTCACTTACTCTA
>SNQJ01S0073038.1:16938-31760 GCA_010110895.2 Picea sitchensis | reverse complement strand
TAATTATATTCCAGACTTTTATCATATAATGAATATGATAAATCATGCATTGTACTCAAACTAATTATAATGTTTATCCATTGAATCAAGTCCACATAGGATTCCAATAACATAAACGTATTCACTTTAACTATTTATGGGATGATTCACATTTCTGAATCATTAGGGTTATGAGGTTTGGTGTGGATCAAATATAGGTAAAATTCATTTAAAACTCTTGTATCTCTATTAATATACAATAATCGACCTCAATTTCATCTGCTTCAAGGTCATAGCCACGTAGGTATTTCTTGTATGGTTTTCATTTTCGTTTCAGTCACAAATATATGAATATGTCAATTATAAGAAAAATATCTTGTAGCAGAGGTTATTGTGGAGGTTTTTAGAGTTACAAAATTGGCAAAAATTGTCGAAAAATCTTCGTTAAAACATTTGTTTTTGGTAGCAGATGTTTTTTTCGGAGATTATAATAAAACTTCATTATAAGTAAAAAAATATGGGCGGTCGGAGGTTTTAGCGGATGCTTTTGTAGGTGGTGTGCTTCATAGTGTATATGCACCGGTGCATTCTCAAACTTAAAGCATCGATATTTACATTTCACTAAAAGCACCGGGAGAGTGAAAAAAATATTGGGTCACTTTCTCTTCTAAATATTGACGCATTGGTTCTTTAATAATAATAATGCACTCGTTGAATCTATGATACCATGCACCAGTGTGTTACAAGACAAACCCGAGCGATGCATGAAATTTAGAATGCACCGATGTGGAAGTCTGATACAGAATAACATGTGCGTCTTTTTAATTAAACGCATCGAAAGGTTGATATTTATTATCATAATTGTTGCTCTTAAAATAATATTACGAACATTTTGTTATTAGGACAACATTTTGTTCCTTCGTTGTTGGTCCCTATAGAACATTAAACATATGTTAATTAATATATTGTTTGAAATGTGTTATCTAATATTCTTAAGTATATTATTAATGCAAATTTAAAAAAGAAATTGTATTGAACAATATTTTTTCATTGACCTGATTCATTCATTTGTAATTTTTCCATCAATATTTTTGGCTCTTCTGCACTTAGATCACGAATAATCTTATTTATCTTCCTCATTTTCTCGCTCTGCATGACACACATTAACCAATACATATTATTTAAATTTACATTGATATGGATTTATGAGTGGAATGAAATGAAACCACAGATTTATAATATTAGCATGGAGGCATAGTGAAGAATAAGAGAGATACAATAAAACTTGGTTTCTTTTAAATAAGAAATATGTTGAAAACTATAAAATGCAGACTGAAAACAATATTGCTAGAATGGTGACATCTTATCTCTGAGAAGAGATGTGAGGACTACGCTCATTCACAAGAAGATGTGTACAATGAGGCTCTAACAACCATTTTACAATAAACATGAATGCCAAAACCCTAGACATCCAATGATCTAGATATATGAGTGGAAGGAAATGAAACCAAAGATTTATAATGCTAACACAAAGACACAATGAACAATAAAATATATACAGTAAATCTTGACTTCTATTAAATAAGAAATCTGTTGAAAAATGTAAAATGTAGACACAAGCTTGCTAGAATGCTGGCAGCTTATCTCTGAGAAGAAATGTGACGACTATGCTCATTCAGAAGAAGATGAGTACAATGAGTATCTGAAGAAATTTTTACAATAAAGATGAATGACAAAACCCTAACATCCAAAAACCCAACCCTAGGAGATGAAGCACCCAAAAGTCATGTGGGTCCTATCGGGGTAAGTTAGTACATTAACTTCTTGGGGTTGTAACTTTTTGATACTATCTTCGTTTAGGTGGCATGATAGCTCGTTGGAAAGGTATTGACGAGGAGATTAATTTAGGGGTATTAATGAGAGCCTTAAACTATCATTTAGGTTCCCTATCATGAAAAATATCATGTATTCCCTCAAACTGGATGAAGAAGTTAAAAACTGTTAAAAATAGTAAATTGCCAAAATTTCCAAAAAAATTGTTTATAGCCAGTTGGAAAAGGTGGGTGGCCAACGATATCAACCTGGATCAATCCTCCCTCCTTAATAAGAAATGATCTCCATTAAATTGAGTTCCCCCATCAGATGAGGAAATTTCCACTGAATTTGGCCCTGGTGAGCCACTTTCCTTGGTGCAGAAGTTTCCCTGCTTTGACAACCCAATAAAGTTGGATCCGATGCTGGTGAGTGCCCTTGACCTGTGTGTCCATCATTAGATCATTGCATGCATGTTCCATGCAGTCATGGTTGAGCTATGTTGGTGTCAATTGTTTTTTTATCTCCAAGGTGTCCAATAATGGTGTAAAATAAGGCCGAAGGAAGTCCACATTGAACATTGGGTGCAAGCTAGGGAAGGGGGGTAGGTTAAGTTAAAAAGAATTGTCACCCACAACCTTGGTAATGGTGTAATTCCCATAGCATAATGGGAAAAGCTTCCTATGAGGCCCTGTAAGGTGTTCTTCCTGCAAGTGCAACAAATTTTTTTATCACACCTAAAACTGGTGTGGCACCTGATGTTGATCATGGCATTTCTTGCACTTGGAATTGGTATTTTGTAAAATATCTTGAACCTATTCGCGAATGTGCTAGATCTTCTCAATGAACTAAGTGGATTTTTTAGCTGCAGTTGGGGCAGGCGACGGGTCTTCTTGTGTGGTCGTAATGGGTAGTGCAACATCCATGGGACCCAATGGTTCAAATCCCAACCCCACCTAAATGGGGTTGTGGTCGATTGAGATATGTATGGCTTTGTTGTAGCTGTGATGAACATAGGGAATAATGTCATCCTAGGTGCGAGGGTCCTTGGAATTTTACATGTGTAGGATGTGTATGATCATCCGGTAGAAAACCTCGATTGGGCCATCCTTTTAGGGGTGGAAGGTAGTGGAGTTGGTGAGCTTGGTGTCCAACAGTGACCAGAGGCTTGACTAAAATCTGTTGAGGAACCGACTGTCCCAATCTGAGATAATGGTTTGTGGGATCACAAAGTGTATCGACACCCGTTCAAATAAAATTTTGGCAGTTTCTTCCACCGCGATGCTCTTCTTGCAAACGATAAAAAATGATATCCTGGAAAAGTGATCAACAACCACAAAAAATAGTCATTTCTCTGCTTGGTGGAAGGGAGGCCCAACATGTATTCCATTGAGATGGATTCCTAAGGCCTTTTAGGAGTACCTAGAGGAGTGTACAAGCCCTGTTTCTTGATCACCAGTTTAGAAATAATGCAAGTAGTGTAGGACCAGATATACTTGTTGACATATTGTTGAACTTTCAACCAGTATAAATGTCGGTGCAACACTGCCACTACCTGTTCCATTCCGAAGTGTCCTACCACTCGACTATAGTGGGATTCCCAAATCATATTCTCTCGTTCTCTTAATGGAACACAAAGATGGCACAGATGGCACAAGATCCCATCCTGGATATGGAAATTATTGACAACTGTGTTGGAACCCAACATTCGGTAGGTGTTCACAAAGTCAAGATCCGTCTCATAGAGGTTGGGCCACACGAAGGTCTCATGGCTGCAAGAGTCTAGCATTGTGGTGAGTGTCTTGACTAGAGGTCGAATGAGGCAATCGGTGACTCAGTTGGTACTTAATTTTTTATACTTGATGTTAAGGTGGCACTGCTGCAAATATGTGGACCACTTATGATGGCGATCATTCTATAATTTTCCTTATGTCTGCATGAACTACAATGATGTATGATCAATGTGCATGATTGTGTCCTTCCCGATAATGTAATGCCTCCACTCGCGATATGCTTGCATAATGGAGTACATTTATTTGTCGTAAGTAGGGTAATTATAGACAACATCTAATAGTGTCTCACTATGATAGACCATGGGCTGGTCATGTTGAGTGAGGAATGCTCCCACATCATAGTCTAAAGCATATGTCTCAATCCCAAAGGGCTATTGCAAGTCAAGTAATGAGATCACTAGTGCTGGACATAAGTAATGCTTCATATTATTGAACACTTTTTGTTCGAATAGACCCCAAATTGTTTTTTCCTTATCACCACCTTTGGTTATTTGAATGAGGGCCCATACAATATTGTATAATCCCAACACGATCTTGTGATAGAAATTGGCAAGGTCTAAGAAGCTTTGAAGCTTAGTGAGCGTGCTTGGGGCTAGCCAGTCACGGATGAATTCTATATTGGCTACATCAACATGCACACCATGTGCATCAACAATGTAGGTTAGGTATTGGACCCTATCCATGTCAAAGGAGAAATTTTCCAAGTTGGAATATAGCTTGTGTTGCCGCTGAGTGTGCAAAACATACTGAATATGCTGCAAGTGTTCTACCCATGTCTTGTTCGAAATGAGGATGTCATCTATATACACCACCACAAAAGAACTAGTGAAAGGCTGCAGGATGTCATGCATATAGCTCATGAAAGTTGTTGGAGCATTCTTCAAACCAAAAAACATAACTAACCATTCAAAAATACCTTCTTTTGAATTTTAAGGAAATTTTCCATACATTTTTATGTTCTATTAGGACATGATGGTAGGGGTGCAGGTGCAACGTTTTTGGTACAGTTGGTCACTTGGAGACCTATGATTATATGAGGTTCTTCTCGCTACCTCAATAAACGATGAAGTGCAGTCTATTTCCTTTCACCCACATTCGTGAATGAAAGAGGCTCTCCCCTTCCTTTGGCTCATCAGGTTCACCAGGATAGATGTTGGTGGTAGAAACGATGGCACTTAGTTCTGCATCAATGATTTGTCTCACCTTCTATGGTTCTGACTCTAATTCGGAACTCGCATCTGATTCAGAGGATTTTACCTTAGCCATTAATGAATTCTTTGAGAGACAATCAACATTGTTATTCCATGGGCTCTTATCGAAGTCACACCACTTCCCGACATCATTCTTCGTCTTCCCATTATCCTTCTTTCCTTGTTGCTTGGAGTGGTTTTCATGAGGTTGCCAATATTTTCTTTGTTATTTGTTCTATGGGTTAGGGATGTCCTTGGTTTTCTTCTATTATGAGTGGTTCCTAGATCCAAACTGCCGTGTCTTTTGTTTAAGTTTTTTCTTGATTTTGACAGCATATCGATAGTTCATGCCCAAGGATGAGATGTCCAAAAAATACATTTTTGTATGGATGTATCTATGCATACTATTGTGGTACTTGAGCACCACATGTATCTCATAAAATTTGATACTGATCTTTATACGCAAGGTATGGAAGACATTGGTGAATTCTAGGACTGTTTGGTCTCTTTCCTACCATAGTGTGGTCCATCTTGTATACAAGTCATTATAACTTCCAATAGGGTAGTATTGTTCCTTAATAAAATCCCTGAAGGAATCCCAAGTGGGTGTAACTACAAATGATGTGGATCCTTCTATTTCATTTTTATTAGAGAAAGTCTCCCACCAATCTTTGACATGGGGGACGGCCTTGAGGAGCATAGATATAATATCTTCTCTATCGAAAAAGTTGTGGACAGAAAATATGCTTCTAGAAGGTTTAACTATTTATCTATGGCATCCAAATATATTTGAACTTCAAATATAGGAATATCAAAATTGATCTATACCTTTAAGGGGGTGTTTCTTTTCTTGAGTTGGATGCATCTCTTGTTAGTAGTCGTCGAAGGATTTGTGCGAAGTTGTCCATCATCTCATTCCTCTATCACTCAAGGGAGTCCTCAAGCAACATTTTGAAAGGATATCTTGTCTTGTCATCTTTATTTTCACCCACTTTGGGCGGTTTGTTGGGAGTGTGAAAGAAGTTGTCCTTAAAAAAAACAAGCTCGAGACCCAAATCTCTATACCCTAACCGTGTCAGGGACATGCATTAAAAAATGACAAAGAGCAGATCGCTCTGATACCATTGATCCAGATTTATGAGAAGAATGAAATGAAACCACATATTTATAATGATAACATAGAGACACAATGAACAATAACAAAGATATAGTAAAACTTGACATCTGTTCAATAAGAAATATGCTAAAAACTATAAAATGTAGACTGAAAACAAGCTTGTTAGAATGGTGACAGCTTATCGATGAGAAGAGATGTGATGACTACACTCATTCACAAGAAGATGAGTACAATGAGGATATGAAAGAATTTTTACAATAAATATTAATGCAAGAACCATAGAAATCGAAAAACCTAATCGTAGGAGGTGAAGTGACCAGAATTCATGTGGACCTTGTTGGGGTAAGTTAGTATATTAAATTCTCAAGGTCGTAAATTTTGCATACGATCTTTGTTTAGGGAGCAAGATAGCTCGTTGGAAAGGTATTGATGAGGATATTCATTTAAGGGAATGAATGAGAGACTTCATATATCATTGAGTTCACGATCATGAAAAAACATCGTTTATTCCCTCAAACTGGCCCTAGAAGTTAAAAACTGCTTAAAATAGTAAATTGCCAAAATTGCCAAAAAATTGTTTAAGCCAGTTGGAAAAGGTGGGTGGCCACCGATATCCACCTGGATCATCCAAAAACCTAACCATGTTATATGAAGCGTCAAAATTCATGTGGTTCTGTTGGGGTAAGTTAGTAAATCAACTTCCCGAGGTTGTAACATTTGCATATGATCTTTGCTTAAGGCGCATGATAGCTCATTTGAGAGGTATTAACGAAGAGATTCATTTAGGGGGATCAAATAGAGCCTTCAATTATCATTAAGGTTCATTATCATTAAAAAGAGTTGTTTGGGCCTTGAAAATGGCCTCGGAAGTTCGGGAAACGAAAAACTGCTAAAAGTAGTAAGTTGCCAAAACGTATTTTGAGCCAGTTGGACAAGGTGGGTGGCCATTGATATCCTACTGGATTAATCCTCACTCATTAGTAATAAAATTTCTACATTGTGTTGATTTCCACCATAAGATGAGGAAATTTCTGCTAAATTTGGCCCCTAGCGAGCCAATTTCCTTGGTGCAGGAGTTGCCATAATTTGACAACCTGATAAAGATGGATCATCTACTGGCGATTTCCCTTGACCTGTGTGTCCATGATATGATAAGTGGATTCATGCTACATGGATTCAATTTTGAGATCTATTGGTTTCAATTGTTCTGTTATCTTTGAGGTGTCCAATAATGGTGGAAAATAACACTGAAGGAGGTCGACATTTAAGGCAAGGGATGGGGGAAGGTTGAACTCAAAAACATTGTCACCCATAGTCTTGGTGATGGTGTGGGGTTCATAAATGAGTGGATGAAGCTTTTTATGAGGCCCTTTAATGAGTTTCTTATGCAAGTGAAACCAAATTTTGTCTCTCATCTAAAACAGGTGTGGCACCTGGTGTTGATCATGGCGCTACCTATACTTAGCATTGGGCTTATATAAAATATCCTCAACCTGCTGGAGGTTGTGATGGATATTCTCATTGAATCAAGTGTCTTTGTCATCTCCACTTGGAGCATGCGAAGAGTCTTGTTGGGTGGATGCATGACATGAAGATCTCATCCCTGTTGAATCCACCAGATGTTGTAAGGTTATGGGTGTGGTGTTGTCGATACCCCAACTGTTTGGCGACCTCAATTGAGATGACGTTCTTCTGGATTCCACTATCAAAGGTGGTTTTCCACCGATATCCACCCAGATCATCCAAAAACCTGACCATATTAGATGAAGCGTCAAAATTCATGTGGGCCTGTTGGGGTAAGTTAGTAGATCAAGTTCCCGGGGTCGTAACTTTTGCATATGATCTCTGTTTAGGGCGCACGATAGCTTATTGGAGAGGTATTAATGAGGAGATTCATTTAGGGGGGTAAAGTAGAGAATTCAATTATCCTTAAGGTTCATGATCATGAAAAAGTGTCATTTGGGCCCTCAAAATGGCCCTGGAAGTTCAGGAACCGAAAAAATGCTAAAAATAGTAAGTTGCCAAAAAAGTGTTTTGATCTAGTTGGACAAGGTGGGTGGCCATTGATATCCTCTTGGATAAATCCTCCCTCATTAGTAATGAATGGTATACATTTTGTTGAGTTCCCCCATCATATGAGGAAATTTCTGCTGAATTTGGCCCCTGGTGAGCCACTTTCCTTGGTGCAGAAGCTGCCATACTTTGACAACCCGATAAAGTTGGATCATCTGTTGGTGATTTCCCTTAACCTGTCTGTCCATGATATGATAAGTGGATTCATGTTCCATGGAGTCAATATTGAGATCTATTGGTGTCAATTGTTCATTTATCTCTAAGGTGTCCAATAATGGTGGATAATAACACTGAAGGAGGTCGACATTGAAAATTGGTTGCAAGGCAAGGGATAGGGGAAGGTTGATATCAAATGCATTGTCACCCACAGCCTTGGTGATGGTTTAGGGTCCATAACGGAGTGGATGAAGCTTTTGATGAGGCCCTTTAAGGAGTTTCTTATGTAAGTGCAACCAAATTTTGTCTCCCATCTAAAACGGGTGTGGCACCTGGTGTTGATTATGGCACTGCATGTACTTGGCCTTGGGATTATATAAAATATCCTCAACCTATTGGAGGTTGCGCTGGATATTATCAATGAAGTAAGTGTCTTTGTCATCTCTAGTTGGAGTATGTGACGAGTTTTCCTAGGTGTTTGCATGACACGAAGATCTCTTCCCTGGTGAAGCCACCTAATGTTGTAAGGATGTCAGTGTGGTGTTGTCGATACCCCAACTGTTTGACAACCTCAACTGAGATGAGGTTCTTATGGCTTCCACTATCAACAATGAAATGCATCGGGGTCCCTTTCACCCACATATGTGAATGGAAGAGACGTTCCCCACCTTTAGGATCTACTGTTTCTTCTGGGTGAATTGTTGTGGTCGTGACGATAGTAGTGGGGTATGCATCGATCATCTGCCTTTTTACATTGTTTTCTAGATCAAATTTTGAATCAAGGTTTGGCTCCTTATCTTTGATATAGGCCACCAAAGACTGGTTTTAGAAACATTAATCAGTGTTGTTCTAGGGGATTTTGTGGAAGTCACACTGCTTCCCAATATCATTATTACTCTGGGGGTGATCTCTAAAGGATAATAGAGATATTTCTAAATATTGTTCCACCAAAACAGTGCCACAAGGTAATCTCTCATATTGCTAAATTCAGCCTCTTCACAATATGTTCAAAGGATGAACAGAAGGCCACTACAACCACTGCAGCCTCATCTCCTTCTATCCAACAGAAGCAAATTGTAGAAGGTAAAGAAGATATTTCTTCTTTACCTATGATGGTTCCTACAAAATTCCACCTAAGGCCAATATACAAGAAGTTTGTGGAATAGATTCAACCCCGCCAACAAAAGTTTCATAACATCCTTCCACAGATCAAGCAACACAAATTCTCTAGCACGGTAAGCATCTCACCAAGATTCAGATTCAACAATTGGTTTCCCTTTTTCCTAGGAACTCAATGCAATGGAGACCATTACTTCCTAAGGGGGGAGGAATGATCCAGGCGGATATTGGTGGCCACCCACCTATTCCAAATTCCACTTGTCTCATCTTGTCATTTTGTAGTTGAGCAAGTTCCTTTGTAATGGTGACATGCCTTTGTAATTGTGGGTTTTGTGCTTCCAGAGATGTCTGGAAGCCCTAAATAGAATCCAAGTGGATATTTATGGTTGTCCACCTATTCCAACTGGTTTATTTTGTTACTTTTCATTTCGATACATCTTTTTGTACTTCTGGGGCCATTTTGAGGCCCTAAACAACGTTTTTTGGGCTTGCCACAGTCAAAGTATTAACAAAGACATAGTTTGAAAACATAATGTGTACTTATCAAAAAAAAAATCCTAACCTATTATCACACACCTAAAATGGAGATCAGATGCAAAAGTTATGACCTCGAGAAGTTGATGTACTAACTTACCCCAATGGGGCCCACATGTTTTTTTGCACATCATCTCATAGGGTTAGGTTTTTGGATGTCTAGTGTTTTTGCATTCATGTTTGTTATAAAAATTCCTTCAGAGCCTCATTTTAATCATCTTCTGGTGAATGAGCGTACTTGTCACATATCTTCTAAGAGATAATCTTCCACCATTATATCAAGTTCATTCACTCTGTATTTTTGAAGTCTCTATACATTTATTTTAATAATAAAAATCATGTATTGTTGTATTTAATTGTTTCTCGCAATACTTGTGTGTATTTCATTGTAATATATCTTCTTTCATTTCATTTCAAAAATAATCTGAATCACCGCAAGGGGTAGTGCAACATCCACGAGACCCAATGGTTGAAATCCCATCCCGACCTAAAAGGAGATGTGGTCGGTTGAGCTATGTATGGATCTGTTGTAGATATTATGAGCATAGAGAAGACTCTCATCCCAGGTGTGGGGTGCTTGGAATTGTACATGCACAGGATGTGCACGATTATATGGTTGACGACCTCAGTTTGTCCATCTATCTGGGGGTGGAAGGTAGTGGAATTGGTGAGCTTGGTGTCCAACAAGGACCATAGGCTCGAACAGAATGTGCTGAGGAAGCGGTTGACCTGATCTAAGATATTGGTTTGTGGAATCCCAAAGTGTACACACACTCGTTACAACAATATATTGGTAGTGGCATCCACTATGATGCTCTTCTTACAGGTGGCTAGAATCTTCATCTTGCAAAAGTGATCAACAACTACAAAAGCACAGTCATTTCCCCACATGCTAGACAGAAGGCCCGACATGTAGTCCATTAAGATGGATTCCTAGGGCCTGTCAAAAGTAGGAAGAGGAGTGTACATGCCTTGTTTCTTAGTGGTCGGTTTGGCAATAACATAGGTAGTGCAGGATCAGATATACTTGTTGACATCCTATTGAAGTGTCATCCAGTCGAAATGTCACTACAACACTTCCATTTTCTTTTCCATGACAAAGTCTCTTGCCACCTGACTGTAGTGGGATTTCCAAATCATCTTTGCTAGCTCACTTGATGGAATGCATAGATGGCCCAGATGGCAAAACATCCCATCCTGAAGATGAAAATTGGTGACAATTTCTTTTAGACCCAATATCTGGTAGGTGTTGGGGAAGTCGGGATCTGTCTCATAGAGGTGGGTCTGTCCACAGGTCTTTCATCCACAAGAATCAAGCACTATGGTGAGTGTCGTGACTGGATTTTGGTTGAGTAAATTAGTGACTCGGTTGTTAATTCTTGTTTTATAATTGATGTTGAGGTGGAAATACTACAAATATGTGGACCAATTCTGATGGTGGTCATTCTGCAACTTTTCTTGTGTTTTCATGAACTATAGTGGCTTATGATCAGTGTGGATGACTTTCTCCTTCACAAGAATGTAATGCATCCACTAGAGGCAGGCCTACACAATGGAGCACATTTATTTGTAGGCCAAGGGGTTTCTGTGTTGAGTTATGATTGCACCCACAACATAGTTTGAAGCATCTATCTCAATCTCAAAGGGTTGATGTAGGTCACGTAGTGAAAGAACTGGCGTGGATCACAAGCATTGGGTAAGATCATTGAATTATTTCTGTTGAGACATGCCCCAAACAAATTTTTCCTTACCTCCACCTATAGTTATTTGGCTGAGGGCCCATGGAATATGGGTGAATCCCAACATCAACCTTCAATAGAAATTGGAAAGGCCAAATAATCTCTAAATCTTAGTGAGCTTGGTTGGGGAAGGACAGTCACAGATGACTTGGATCTTAGATGGATCAACATCCACACCATGCTCATCAAAAATGTATCCTAGGTACTAGATCCTTTCCATGTTGAAGAAGAATTTTTCCAAGTTGGCATATAGCTTGTGTTTCTAGAGAGTGTGCATAACCTGTTGAATATGTTGCAAGTGTAATGCCGAAGTATTGATGTAGATGAGGATGTCATCCAGACACACCATCACAAAAAAATTAATGAAAGACTGCAAGATATCATCCATCATTCTCATGAAAGTTGATGGGAAATTTTTCAAACCAAAAGGCATGACCAACCATTCAAAAAGACCTTCTTTTGACTTGAAGGCAATTTTCCATAGATATGTCGATTCTATTGGGACCTGATGGTAGCCAGACTTCAGATAAATCTTATTGAAATATTTGGCGCCCTTGAGTTTATCAAGGAGATCGTCTATTTGGGGAATTGGGTATCGGTTCCTGAATGTGATTTTATTTAGGGCCTGATAATCAATGCAGAGTTGTCAAGTCCCATCTTTCTTATGCACCAACACGATTGGGATTCCAAAAGGGAATGATTTGGGTTGTATGTGCCCCTTGTGGAGACGTTATTAGATTTGACACTTGATATCCTCATCTTCTAGTAGAGAGGAGTGATAGACTAGCCCATTAGGTAGTTGTGCATCAGGGGCCAAATCAATGGGATGCTTGACCGGACAGTGCAAAGGTACCCTAGTAGGTGATAAGAAGATGTCTTTATATTCTTCCATGACATTATTCACTTACCTTTTTTGCATGGAGAGGTTGATCGTGTAGGCCATGGATGTGGCCACATACTTTATCTTACTATGAGGGCAACTCACAAAGAAGACAAACTTCTTGGTCCTAGAAATGACCTTCCTGCATTGCTTGACATAGATCAAGGAAATAGAACTAGGTGGAACTACCTTAGGTATCCTGTACAATTTCATGTTCAAAGTAATAATAACACCGTGAGGAATACACTCATATATAGCATGAGATTTCCATAAATAAGGTTCTCCCAAAAGAACATAAAAAAATTCAAGGGGAGCAAGATCACAGAATACCTCATCTTTGAATGGCTTGATGCCATACGACAAGAGGCACTGTTGGATGATGCAAAGATCACTTCCTTGATGGATCCATCCGATGGTGTATGGATGCGGGTGTAGAGTTGTCAACAGGGCTATCCATTTGATTACCTCTGCTAAGATGAGGTTCTTCTAGCCACCGCTATCAACAATGAATTGCAACAGAGGGCCTTTTACCCACATCTGTGAATGAAAGAGGTTCTAAGCTTCCTCTTGCTCATCAAGTTCACTAGGATGGATCTTGGTTGTAGGATGGATGAGGAACTTAATTTAGGTGGATTAATCATACCCTTTGGCCATAATTTAGATGCCCGATTGTGAAAACACTTTGTTTAGGCCCTAAAAATGGCCCCGAAAGTCCAAAAAAAGAAAAATTGCCAAAATTAGTAAGTTGCCAAAAATATGTTTTGAGCGAGTTGGAAAAGGTGTGTGGCCAACAATATCATCCTCGATCATACATACAGTTCAAACATATTAATTTTGTAAATAATTTACAAAGAACTTGTTTTTTTTTTCTTTTTTGAATGTGTTATCATAGTGTCGACTATAATTTTTGTTACTTGAACTATTATCACACTTTTTTTTGTCAATATATAACCTGTACCATTCAATACAAAAGATATTAAATATATTTTATAAATAAATCACATAATTTTTAGTTAAAAAGAATTGTTTTGAGTGTGCTTTAATAATATAAAAGCACCATAAGTTTGAACCACTTATCTATGACATCGACATCTATTTGACCTTCGAATAGAGGAATATCAAAATTGATCTGTACCTTGAAGGGGGTGGTGCCTCTTCTTCAGGTGGATGTGTTTCTTGTTGGAAGCCATTGAAGAATTTGTGCAAAGTTGTCCATCATCTCATTCCTCTGTTGCTCAAGGGCTCCCTCGAGAAACATTTTGAAAGGATCTATTGTCTCGTAGTATTTATTTTCAACCACCATGGACAATTTCTTGCATGTGCGAGAGTAGTTGTACTGAAGAGAGACAATCTCGAGACCCAACTCTCATTAAAAAAATGACAAGAAGCAAACCGCTCTGATACGACTGATCCAAATTTATGAGAGTATTTAAATGAAACTGCATATTTATAATATTAACATAGATACACATTGAACAATAATAGAAATACGATAAAACATGGTTTCTATTAAATAATAAATATGCTAAAAGCTATAAAATGCATACTAAAATCAAGCTTGTTAGAATGGTGGAAGCTTATTTCTGAGAAGAGATGTAACGGCTATGCTCATTGGCAAGAAGATGAGTATAATGAAGATTTGAAGGCCTTTTTACAATAAACATGAATTCCAAATCACTAGACATCCAAAAAACTAAACCTAGGATCTGTTGTATTAAAATTCATGTGGGCCTCATTGGGGTAAGTTAATACATCAACTTCTCAGGGTCGTAACTTTTGCATGTGATCTTCGTTTATGGTGCACAATAGCTCGTTCGAAACATATTGACGAGGATATTAATTTAGTGGGATAATCCATAGGCTTTGGCCACCATCTAGGTACCCAATCACGAAAAAGCGTCATTTAGGCCCTCAAAATGGCCCTGAAAGTTTAGGAACAAAAAAACTGCTAAAAATAGTAAGTTGGCAAAAAAATATTTTGAGCCTGTTGGACAAGGTGGGTGGCAACTGAGATCCTCCTGGATCATACATATAGTTCAAACATATTAATTTTGTATATAATTTACAAAGAACTTGTCTTTTTTTCTTTTTTCGATTATGTTATCATTCTGCCCATCATAATTTTTGTTACTTAAACTATTCTCAAACATTTGTTTGTCATTATATAACCTATACAATTCAATGAAAAATATATTAAATATATTTTATAAATAAATCAAATAATTTTTAGTTAAAAAAAAAATTGGTTTCGAGTGCACTTTAATAATATGAAAGCACTAATGAGTTCAATACATGAAACGCACTGACAGGAAAAAATATTTAAAAAAAAATTACTTTAAATTAAAATGGTGTGATATGTATCGATAATAGTACCATGCCTAGAGTAAAAAATAAAAACAAAAAAAATACCATGAACAGAAAATTAACAAA
>SNQJ01S0073038.1:0-16416 GCA_010110895.2 Picea sitchensis | reverse complement strand
GAAAATATCTCCCCTAAAAATTTTGGCAAAATAATGAAATAGTGAATAAATTAATATTATTTAAAGGACTTTATGAAAAATGTTTTGAGTGAATTACCATACCCTTCAAATTATGATCTTCTAAATAATTTTGTTGTTCCAAAGTATTTTTCTGCTCCACAATGATCCCCAGTATGTCTCTCTTGCAAATCTCTCCCCTATAAATTTTGGATGAATATTGAACTAGTGAATAGATTCTTATTATCTAAAGGACATTATGAAATTAGATTTTCGAAAAATAAGTTCCTTCTCATTTTTAGTTGTAAAAAAGAAAGTTTTGTTTTTTTATAAGTTTTTTGAAACATCAATGTGTTTATTAATATAATGCACTAGTGCATTTGTTTATACAAAGCACCAGTGCCCTAAATATTTTTGGAGCACTGATATCATATACATTTTTTTCTTAAATATTGAAAACCGATGCGGTTAGTAATTAAACGCCCCTATGATTTATATTGTTATAGAAAAACCTGTGCGTTTTGTTTAAATAAGCACATTGTTATGCTTTAAAAGTTATCTGAATTTTTATTTTCACTTAAAATAATACATTCAAATTAAATTATCTTTTAGGATTCATCCACGTTGTTATCACGGAAAGTTACACATTGACTGCTAAAGTGCAAGCTCAGTACCTATTAAAACGTTTATGAGATAAGTCTTAAAATGTGGTGTCAAATGGATAAAACTCAGTTCAACAATGTCAAAACACAGGAAATTATGGATGAAGTGCATCATCAAAAGAGGTCTTGTTTAACTTAGGTCAGGGTTTTGAGGATTAGTGTTGATATGAGGAAGGTTTAGTAAGAAAATGAGGTGAATCTACCACTAGCTTCAGGCTATGCTAGTAGACAAAGAAGAGAAATGCTTCAGATAGAAGAACTTCTTAAATCCAAGAAAACAAAAATCTAAGAACAACTACAAAACATCATTTAAATCCTTCAATGAAAGTAAAATTTCAGAGTGAGAGAGATGAAAATGGAAAAAAAGAAAGCTAACTTCCATTAAACAAGATTTCATCAGATCTGATACATGAAAACTAGAGTAGGCTTTGTTTCATTAAAATACCTAAAAAGGTCTTTTACATCAACCATTTGAACCTGAAAAATTAAACAAATTTTAAGAGGGTGGATCGATAAGGAAGAGCAAGAAAGAGGGTAACAAACAGTCTGCAAAGTTATTCCATTGGGCATGGAGTCAACACATCCTACAACTCAGAGGCACTCAAGCTCATACCAAACCAAATGGATATAATTGATGGATAGATGCATAATAAAGATAAAAAAAATAAGAATATCATCAAGAAAATATCCTCCCTGCAAAAATGACTTAAAATATAACTAGAACGAAGATCATCACACGAGGCAATCACTACAAATCATTTCCAGCTCATTAATTTCCTACCTCATGAACAACCATTGATCTTCAATGCCTGCAATTCCATTCAAGATAGATGACAAGGTAAAATGATAATAAAGAACACAAAGTATGATAAAAAAACTCGCATGAATATCTAATGGCAGAAATGCCTACAACACATCCCCTCAGACTTACAAATGAGCAACTCAACTGCACCTCTAGCTCTCTCCTCTCTTGGATCATGAATCCAACCCATCCTCAAGAGATCCCTCCTTCATTAAATAGAAAATAGCGTCAAAATATCCTTATGAGGTCGAATCCCATATCTTTCATTGGATTATATGCCTTGGATATAGGTGACAACAATCAAAGAGACAAAAATCCAACAAACTACTAATTTTCAGGAAATTGTTGGAAGTCATTAATAAATTGTTTCCAACTCACTGCATGAGGTATTTAATCGAGCTAAAACTTAGGTGCATGTTTCCCTTGACATCTAAATGATCCATGGTAAGTTATTCAAACCCTCCTTGATAGGTGGTAGCCTCCCCACAAGGAAAATAACTAACAACTATGAAAAATAGAGAATTTGCAGCACATTTCATAGCGCACAAGTGTTTTAATTCTTTCTCTCAAATGCAAAACCGTGTCAGGCTGAAATTTGGTCAGCAATTCAACAAGGATATCATATTCCTTCACAAAACAATTTCGAGAAACCTACATCACCATTTTGGATTTATGATTAAATATGTAAAATCATTTGCTACAGGAAATTTCGCAGTGAATTTTGCAACAGCTTTCTCGATTCGCAACGCCAAAGGAAAATCAAGTATCCAAACCCTTTCCTAGACTCCGAACAAGACAAAAAATCTCATGGAGTACCTGAGGGATATGAGGATGATGCTGGTAGTTTCAGATTTGCACTCAGATGCATGCAAGTTGCCTAACCGCCAACCCTCTTCTTCCACCAGTTTTCAACGCTAAATCAAACATAGATTGCACACTTGAATGGATTTATAGTGACAAAGTGGAGACTTTGAGTACAACCATGGAGGTGTGAATTGTGAAGGTAATGATGAAAAATAAAACAATGTGTGACTAAAGAGGGATTATCCTGATCACGATGGATAATCTCATGATTTCAAGACCTATACATCCTATGTGTTAACATTTGGCTTCATAGGGGATGGAGACCTCCCTATGAGGCTCCAAGAAGATTTGTACATTAGATGCCTTATCCATTTCATCCATGCAACATGTATTCTATCTATGATGTGCCACTATCAATTTGTGCTGCAAACTATGAATTGTTCATGCCTTGAGAGCACTTGCTTATTGTTGAAAACTGACATACCAAATAACTAAAACACACTCTATGAAAACCAAATTCTTGTATAGAAATCTTATTTATATACATTCCTACAATATTCTATCCGATTGAGTTTCTTTTCTTAAGTATAATCATATTTCCAGTGAAGTCGTGCAATCATTTGTTTAGTAAAGCAAGTTTCTTCTATATTGCAGATGAAAGCATAAAAATAATATAGCCTTTGCAGCATAAAAATCATCAATGGTTCATACTTACAACTTCAAATTCTTATCAAATCCAAAGCTGCAACATAATGGGCCTTCTAAAAAACCGAGTCCATTAAAAGAACTACTGGATCATGGAGATCATGGTGAAATCCTAGTTTCTTTAGAAGATAAGACCACTCATCCTTTGAGTATTTTTCTATCCTTTTGTTCTGAGCTAAAAGTTGCATAACTCAGGTTGATAGAATCCTCTAAATAAAATACCATTGGATCAAGGATATATGTTTCTTCATGCTGTTCCAGCTAGAGTTTGGATTGTCTCTACATACTTCTACTTTCATGACTACTGCCAATTTCATTTATCTGCAAATCTGAAAGTTTTTGTGGCTTTCCTTCACTAAATTCAATATCCCTCTGACTAAAAGAAAACTGATCTTCATGATTTGTATCTAGAGAAAAATATCTTCAAATCCATAAGAATCACAAACAATAGTAGGTAAACTTTCAACATCCTGATTATCATGAACAATCTCTTCAACTGTGACATTTTCTTCAACATAAGAAGATATTTCATTATTATAATATCCTTTATACAAAAAATCAAACTCATGACAACATTCTGGAAAGAGGAAGTCAACTGAAAATTTATCTTAATAAAATGAATGAAGGACAGTATGAAAACTCTTCAAAGAACTGACACTGGCAACCAGGAGAGATCTACACCAATCTTGTGTTGCCCCATCCAAAGAATATCTAAACAATTTCATGAGGACATCTTCATGTACAACTTTCAGCTTAAGCATGTACTCATGAAAGTCTAATAAAAATTCAACTAGCACTTCCCAATCCTATTCTCTGAACCTAGGAAGGAAACTTTCCCATTCATCTCTACTATGCACTTTTAAAAAAAAACCAACTATCTTTGAAAAATCACTGAAAGCATACCTTTGAGCTATGATCTTTTCCATTTCAAAACAATGGAGTCTCCAATATATATATGAAAAATGGAGTCACCATGGTGAAAGATAATCAGTCTAAAACTATCTCACATCAGTTCACTGTCCAAAGCTAGATCTAATCATCATAGTTCACCCAAGGAAGGTGTCTTCATTGTTGTCCCCAGCAGCGACACCAAAAATGTTAGCATTGAAAGTTACACTTTGACTGCTAAAGTGCAATCTTAGTACCCATCAAAATTTTTATGAGATAGGTCTTAAAATGTGGTTTCAAATGGATAAAACTCAGTTCAACAATGTTAAAACATAGGAAATTCTAGATGAAGGGAATCAACAAAAGAGGTCTTGTTTAACTTAGGTTAGGGTATTGAATATTACTGTGGACAGGAGGAAGGCCTATTAATAAAATGAAGTGAATCTACCACTAGCTTTAGACTATTCCAGTAGACAAAGAAGAGAAATGATTCATATATAAGAACTTCTTAAATCCAAGAAAACAAAACTCTAAGAAAACTATAACATTATACAAATCAAACATCCATTGTCATACATCTACAAAAAATCATTTGAATCCTTCAATGACAGTAAAATTTCAGAGTAAGAGAGATTAAGATGGAAAAAAAGAAAGCTAACTTCCATTAAATAATATTTCATCAAATCAGATACATGAAAACCAGAGTAGGCTCTGTTTCATTAAAATCACTAAAAAGGTCTTTTACATCAACCATTCGATCCTGGAAAATTAAATCAATTTTAAAAGGGTGTATCAACAAGGAAGAGCAAGAAAGAGGGTAGAAAACAGTCTACAAAGTCATTCCATTGGGTATGGAGTCAACACATCTTGCATCTCAGAGGCTCTCAATCTCATACCAGACCAAAAGGGATATCATTGATGGATGGAGGTATAAGAAAGAAAACAAAAAGAAGAATATTATCAGGGAAAGATCCTCTATGCAAAAATGACTTAAAAGTTATCTAGAACATAGATCATGAAAGGAAGAAATTGCGACAAATGATTTGCAACTCATGAATCTCCTTCCTCATGAAAAATCATTGATCTTCAATGCCTGCAATTTCATTCAAGCTATATAACAAGGTAAAATGATAATAAATAACACAAAGTCTAATAAACAACTCTCATGAATCTGTAATGGAAAAAATTCCTACAAAACGTGCCCTTAGGCTTACAAATGAGCAACTCAACTGCTCCTCTAGCTCTATCCTCTTTTGGATCATGAATCCAACCCCTCCTCAAGAGCTCCCTCCTTCATTAAATATAAAATAAAATCAAAATATCCTTAGGAGGTCAAATTCCATCTCTTTCATTGGATTCTAGGCCTTAGAGATAGGTGGCAACAATGAAAGATACAAATATCCAACAAACTACTAATTTTTCAGGAAATTGTTGGAAGTCATTAATAAATTGTTTCCAACTCACTACATGAGGTCATTACTGGAGCTAAAACTTAGGTGTAGGTGTCCCTTGACATCAAACTAATCCCTAAGAAGTCATTCCCTTTCCTGACCTCCAAACAAGACAAAAAATCTCATGGAGTACTTGATGGCTATGAGGTTGATGCTGGTAATTTTTAACATCCCTCTCTTGCACACACTTAGCGAACTTATTCTTTGAGGACACTTTCTTGCAAGTGATCCATATTATTATACCATTGATCGTTGATTATTATTATGAGGAATTATGGACGTGATTATATGTTATTTTGTTGTATTGACTTAGACATGTGCTATTGACTCAGTTCTCCTGAGTGTGCAGGATTTGGACCTCGAGGATGCTGAGGCATCGATGAAACCCTTGGACTCCGGATCGAATCAGGGAGTGGACTATTGGGGTTTTATTGTTGTATATATATGACATGTGTGCATTTGATTATATGTTATGATTATAGAATTTGTTCTTACATGATTCGTTGATGATGCAGGCTAATGATATCTTGCTGACTAGACTCATATGTGGAGTAGAGGGGTCATGCACGACTACTAGAGATGTTGAGGGAGAGGTGTGGACACTAGCCCCGCCACAACCTACTATCACTCCCGCCGTGGCTCGAAATGTAGGTTAAAAATTACCTAGTTCGAGAAGACCCACGATCCCATGAGGGTAGACTGCGAGAGTCGCTCACAATGATTCTAAGGAGTGTGCAATAAGGAAGGGGACTTATTCCTTAGAGGCCCTTATTCTCCCACAAGATCACCTGATGAATTATTTACTCTAGGGGTTTTTTATATCTACCAAGTCATTCAAGAGGCGAGTGGCACCTTTGGAGCACGTAGTGTGTCCTGATGGGCACGTCACTCAAGAAAAATAGAAAAAGGTGAGTGGCACCCTTGGAGCACGTAGTGCGTCCTGAAGGTCACGTCGCACAAGAAAAATGGAAAAAGGTGAGTGGCACCCTTGGAGCACGTAGTGCGTCCTGAAGGGAACGTTGCGCAAGGGAAACATAATGAGGCAAGTGGCACCCTTGGAGAACCTAGTGCATCCTGAAGGGCACGTCACTTTGTTAACTAATAAGTGAATAAACCTAGATGGCCTTGGAATGAATGATGTGATGAGAAATTTTTAAAAACAGTTTAGTTTTCCTAATTAAAATGTCGCCTAGCCTCAGAAATTAAAATCTAGGTCTAATGTAATACTTGTGGTAAAAATAAATAAATTATAATAATCATCTTTACACATGTGACAAAAAGGGGGTAAGAAACTCGATTAAATTATTAAAATCAAATTACTTTGGGGGATTAAATTTTAAAAAAGGGGGAATTGATTTTTTTTGTTACTTATGATAATTAAAACTTTATTAATTAAAAAGAAAAAGGGGAAAAGGGTAATTTCCTACACTTGCTAATTTGAGTTTTAGATAAAAAGGGAAAGAGGGAAATTTAAAAGAATTAGGAAACTAAGGGAAAATGGGGGAAACATAAAGAGAAAGGGAAACATAAGGAAAAAGCAGAATGACTAACTTAGTAAGGTATATTGCCATTAAGAACTTTCTAAATTGAACTCAACTAGTAAATTAGTAAGGGGGTAAGTCATTAAAATGTGTAGGGGAATATGAGGACACCAAGGAGCGATTCTACGAATGATTTTAGGTGGTTGAGGTAAATAGGAGTAATTAAATAATTAATGAAATTAATTTCTGGTACAATGAAGGGGATGGGAGACACATTTACTCAGAGGATTTTTCTGAATTAAATTTTTGAACAATAAATTAAATGGGAAATTGGGAAAGAAAATGACTTAGAAAATATATATAAAGGAGGGAGGAGGAGGATGATAGATCTCCTCTGTTACGTATAATGTTACGCTGCATAATTTAAGACTTGACTGACTTATCTTAGGGGAGTTGGGATACCCAGCTTGATGAGGAGTGGTAGCTCAACCTTGTGAGGTGATATGGGAGCTAGTTGTTCTCTAGTTTAGTGTGCGTGGCCCCTTTGAAGCTCGGGGGGATAAGAGGGAAGAAGAGTACCCCCAACGTTGGCTGTGAGGTACCGGTAAAGTCTCATCGGTCGGCAAGTTGGAGCTGCATGGAGCATGTAGGAAAACGAATCAAAGTTCACCTTGGGCTACAATACTCTTACTCTTATTCTGCAAGGTAGATTATTATTGACCTTACGCTTTCAATTATGTACTTTTAATTGTGTAAAGAAGGCATTGGACTTAGCATTTTAATTGAGAACTTAATTTCCCCATATCCTTAAGCTTGTTGATTGAATTCATTCACTTGGCATTCGGTCCTCGAATGTTGTGACCATCCTTTTGGTTTTGTTGATTTGTTGTGAAGAGTTGTTCTTTTTACTTCATCCCCATCCCTAGTTCGATAGTTCATGCCTGATAAGTCAACCAATAGCTGAATCAACAGTCGTCACTTCGGTGAATAATTACCTTTAGATTCTAATTCCCTTCTTTTATGTGCATGGATTGTGAGCGAAGGATGTTTTTCCCAGCGGTCTACCCCTATTGATTGTTCATGGTTGATATCTAATATTGCACCTTCGTGTGAATGACAAACTCTAAGTTGAATGTTTGATCCTTGTTGTGGTTGGTGTATCTTATACTCCTGTGATTGACTATTCTTGTTGTGATCTTCTACTGATTCTCGTTTTATTGAATGACCCTTAAACAAGCCCAGTTTTTAATTTTTTTTACTGTTGAAGGAATCCTTAGTGTAATTGCCTCATAAGGTTTCCCCCACATTCGATTTAATCCTTGAAACAACATTTTCTTTTTCTTTTGTTGAATTAATCCTTGAATGACCTCTTCCTTGGAGCAACCTTTGCCCTCGCTGTGTAATCGCTTCAGTAAGTTGCACAAGCATTTTGTTAAAAGAGATCTGATTGTAAACCATTCGCATTCTTTCTTACATGCTATCCTACCATTTGCTATCTATCATGATGATTCCCGTGGATGGCGTTTTTTTTCCTGTGGATGGCATTTTACCTACGAGAATGATGATTCCCTACGTTTTATATATATCATTATGACTTGTTACATAGCCTACGATTTTCTATATATCATTATGATCCCCGTGGATGGCATTTTTTCCTATGGATGGTGTTTACCTGTGAAAATGGTCATTCCCTGTGTTTATATATATCATTACGACTTGTTACAAAGCCTATGATTTACTATATATCATTATGATTCTCGTGGATGGTGTTTTTGCCTGTGGATGACATTTTTATATGCTAAATTATTTCCTTATATCTGTGTTTTTATCTTCTATACTATTTCCTTTTATCTGTGGATGGTGTTTTTATCTGCTATATTATTTCCTTATATCTGCGTTTTTATCTGCTATATTATTTTCTTTTATATGCATTTTTTTTATCCGTGGTTGGCGTGAAGTATTTCTTTATCTTATATATTATCTATTATGGTGATTCCTTGCATTTATATATATATATATATATCATTATGAATTGTTTACATAGCCTGCGATTTGATATTGGGCTGGCGTTTTTATCTGTCGGAATCGTGATTACCTGCGCTTTTATAAATCATTATGACAATGTTATTATTCCTGCATTTTTATTTATTTGTTTGTGTTTCCATTTAAATATACTGTATCCCCCTTTGGCTATCACCGTGATGCATTTAGTAGCTGACAGTTACCTGGAGACTTTATGATGCAATTGTCATAATGTAATTAATAAACTAATGGTTGTTGATAGGATAGTGCGTGGCATAGAGATATGGTTTGGATGTTGCCATAGAGGTATTGATTTTTAGGAAAGTTTTAATATGATGATAGTAAATTTTTTACTCAACAAATTCAATGTTTAAGGACAACGTTGACAGTAATCTTAAATTTGACATCTTGATTGTGTGACCTTGTTGACAATTATCATGATTGAATTGACTGCCCTTTTATATGGGTTATGAATAATAATAGTTGGCAGTTATATAGGGTATAATGAACAACATTTTTCGCATTTTCGTGGCGATTTAATATTGAATGTCTAACCCAACATGTTGGTAGGGAATTGATTACATAGAGATACATACTGCTAATTTAAAATATAATTGAAGGGTAGTGTGTTACCTAATGGAATAAAGAACGACATCGGAATGGAATTTAATAAACTGTGTGTTGGGAGCTAATATGGTTAATAGTGTTATATTCATAGCATTACACATTGTTATTGTAATATTGTTATATATTGGCAACTACTAAATTAGATTTGTATCTAATGTTAAATCAGATTGTTAAATTTAAGACTTGATCATTGGTTGGGTTGTCGATGAAGTCATTTTTTAGCTTGTGCAGTTTATTCAAAGGACGTCACCTTGCGTCTTGTTGACCTGTTTCTTTGGGTGTGGGAATAGTCCTCTTCTTAGTTATTTTGGCTCCTAGCGTGCTAGATTTTCTTGAGTCCTTGGTCTAGTTAGGTTATGTTGCGCCATGGTTATTGTGGTGTCTATAACCTGGGGATGGCATGATTCCAGATGAGGAGATCATGGGGCATCTTATTGGATAGTGACGACTAATAACTCGGTGGGAGTCTGTGTTTCCATTGTGAGTGTTGTTTGATCGTTGTAAGTTCCTTGTGGGTACTTGGGTTGTAATGCCTTCAAGTAGTTGGTTGTGTGCCATAGAGGTTCTAGTCACTAGCCATCGAGGCCATTGTGTTAGGATGGGGATGTTGTCCCTTAGATTCTCGGTGTTGTCGTGTTTGTGTCGGATGGGTAGTCATTCCTTCCTTGATTTATCATGTTTCACCCAGTTGCTTGATGTGCTAGTGTGTAGAGTCATTGTTTTCTATTGGCTTATATGAAGGCATTGTGTTCATTTGTGTGGGTGTGGTTAACTGTGTCGTCATTGCCTTCTTGCCTAAAAACAAAAAACAAATAAAAAATGGCACTTTTCTTCTCTTGTTGTCATAACGAAAGGGGTCATTACAAAATTTCAGATTTGCACTCAGATGCCTGCAAGCTACCTAACATTCAACCCTCTTCTTCCACCAGTTTGGAGCACCAGTTCGAAACACCAAATCAAACACAACTTGCACACTTGAATGGATTTAAAGTGACAAAGGGGAGACTTTGAGTACAACCATGGAGGTGTGACCTATGATGGTAATGATGCAAAAGAAAACAAGATGTGACCCATGGCGTCTTATCCTTATAATGATGGATAATTTCATGACATCAAGACCTATACATCCTATGTGTTAAAACACATGAATTGCAATACTTCATAGTATACATTTTCCACTTAAACTCGTCTTATTCTTAAAACTTTATTGATGATTTTGCCCAAATGCAGGGAGAAAATCTTATAATATAAAATGGCCAATTCTTCAAATTCCATCCCGTTCCATATTGCTTAAATTACATCATGGAGTTTTCTCTTTCCATCTCTAGTAAGTTCAGATTTAATTTATATTTCAATTATCTAATTTGATTTTTTTTTCATCCATGCCAATCCGAATAAAATGTATCCAAATTTGTAGGATCCTGATTCAGAATCGAGTTTAGATGAATAACATATTCCACCAGTTCAAAAATGTCGGAATATCTTATCAGGAACAATATATCGCAAGTAGTTAGTATACGAAAATAGACAATTTATTTACCCTACAAATTCTAATATGCCATCTTCCAATTGCAATCCCGGGTCAACGATGGTAATAATTTTTTGGTGTAATTTAATTTGAAAAAACCAATTTCATTGTGCTTACCAATATCATCGATGTACTAATGTTCAATATTTTTGTAACTAGGATTCTGATGATGAGCGGCCTTCCTATCATATTATATTTCGCCCAACTACAATGTCAAATCGAGATAAGGATACAATAAGAGCACAACTCGAAGAGGGAGAATACCAAGAATGGTTGAATTAACCACCTATTCAATTCCCGCTATGTCGAGATTCACCAATTAGGAATGACTACATCAATAGTAGTTCTTCACAAGTTGGTAATGGAGCCAATCAAATAGAGGTTTCTATGGATGATTATTTACAGGATACAAATGCCATGGAGACAATATTTTTATATGCATTCTACAATAATGAGCTAGGGGATGATGCTCATATCAGTCATACCTTTTCGAAAATCCTGAAGTCTGCTTCCACCACCCTTCTCTTTGGAGATGGTCAAATTCTACCCAGTTATGGATAACAATGCTACTGTACAACTTGAAAGAAAATTTTGGCATGTCAAATGTAACATGTTTCTTGACAATATTGGTAACTTTCCATTAAGTCCCTTATAATTTGATAAATATTATCACACAATCAACACTAAAACTGATCAATTTTATGAACGTTAAATGACATTGTACATTTGTATTTCCCACTAACTACAGGTTAATAAAAGATAAGGTTCTTCTGAGTCATATTATATTGCTCAGTACCTACGAAGAGGAAAAGTAGATGTTGAAAATATTAGGTGTTGAGTACATATCATATCATGCATGTCTGAATGATTATATTCTATATAGAGGAGAATATACATAAAAATAGATATTTCTTAAATATGGGCATGATAGGTATCATAAATAAAATAAAAAGAGTAAATCACATGGTCCTCCTCATAATATATTGAGGCACATGCATATAATACAAAGGAGTGGAAGTCAAGTTCGACCAATCTAATTGGGCTAGCCACCACGATCAAAACCTAATACGGGGGAAGTTAGGTTACATTGAAAATATACAAGAGATAATTCTAGTGGAATTCTCTTCTTTCCAATGTGTTATTTTTAGGTGCAAGTGGTGGGACACCTTTGGTCATAATAATGTAAAGGAATATCATGATAGTGGGTTGATATGTGTCAACTCTAGAAAGACATGGCATGAAGCTAAGGCACCTTATGTTTTCCCAAAACACTACAACCAAGTAGTTTTTACCAAGATGTGTTGCATAGATATTGGTGGTTCAAATTAAGACATGACCCTAGATCAAAACATATTTTTGAGAACAACAATGTTATCATGCCAAGCAAGGAAGATAATCAATGTGATGACAAGAGAGATTGATATGTATATGTTTTATTTCATCATTTATAATGTTGTTGTATCTTTTTGTTATCTTTATATTTCTAATTATATTGTTTTTTATTCATCTTGTGATGGAGGAAATGAAAAGTTAATTATAGCAAATATTTGAACAATTTTAGTTAGTTAACATTTAGTTTGATGCATAATGTGTTTTTGTTTCAAATTATTTGTGATTGCATGGAACAATTGATTGAAATAGAACTTTATATCGTTATTTGAAGATATTTATATGTTGTTGGATGTTTAATATAAAATTTTAAGGATCATCTTCATAATCAAGTCGTAATAACATGTTTTTAGAAAAAAATCATCAAACATTTTACAGTTGTCATTTTATATAATTGGTAAGATTGGCAAGGTTTTTACACTTAAAACTAAGTATTTCCAATTGTGAAATCCTAAAAAATGTCAAACTAGTTGAACTTTTAATGGGATATGAAATTCTACATTCTCCATATAAAGTTTTATGATGTTGAAGCCACTGTCAAACATCATTATGATAACCATGTAACATACATAAACATCATTTAAAATACACATTTAAATTCTCTAACATCATCTAATTATATATACCTCAAGAACATATAAACATCACTAATTAGCTAGCACACATATCTAATAATCTAACATGACATAATCATTGTGATCACATCTAAAAAAACATAAGCATTGTCTAACATCATCATCACACACATCTAACAAACATCATTTAACATACACATATCAAGCATATTTAACAAACATATCTAACATGACCTAACAATATACACATCAATATCAACATATAAATTAAGTACATCAACACAAACATAAAAAATACACCATATATATATATATATATCATGAACAAGTGAAATAAATTCTATAACATATCTGGTCCAGTCGATATGATAATAATATCTACAACAGTAGTGGAGGCCTGGTCTGTAGTAGAAGATGATGGATGGTCAGGAGGAATTGAAATATCGGGAGGGAGTTGGTCGACTCTATGAGGAGAAGTAGGAGGTGGAGGAGGAGGTGGTTGGTCGACCCTGTGAGGACATGGAGCAGGATAAAAACCACCCTCATCATTCAATGATGTATTGGATGAAGGGGTTCTAGACAAACGGTTTCTGGAGGAAGAGTGTGTATCATCGACATCCCTCCTTGTTTCTAGTAGCCTAGTAGATCCAAAGATATGACGCATAAGAGGAATCATATCAAGTGAAAAATCCCTCCAAAGCTACAAGAGAATAGGATCTTCCCTGATGTCTCATATCAACATAGGAAGGAATCCCACCTCAACTAAAAATGCATAGATTTAGTCACCCAAATCCAACCTGAATCTACTATCCGGCCTATGATGCAATATGTTAGGTATCTGCACACAAGGAACCTAACCCACCATGAACTCATGGATATCCTCATCCGCATTTGGTCGGGGAGGAGGCACATCCCCAAGGAATGTGCCAATATATGGAAAATATATACTACAGAACAATAATTATACAGTTTCATTATATAATTTAATAAAAGAAGTTAAAGAACATGTTCGAATTAATTTTATTCTAATTAAGTAAGAAAATAAAATGAAACTAGATTAATTTAAACAAAACCCTAATATTACTTGTAGCATTCTGTGGCTCATATGATGTGAAGAGGATATTCGTACATCCTCGTCAATCCAACCCCGCATAAGGATACAACACTATCACGGACATGTGATCGACCTCACTAGTTAGTAGCCCCGGTGTGTTAGTGGAAATCATGGCCGAAAAATCTGACTGACCCCTCTTGGGAATCATCTCTCCCCACATGTGAATCCACACTAGATTCATCAGCCTAGAAGGATAACAGACAAAAGTAGGCCTTGTCTCTGGAAACCTCTCAAAAAATAAAAAATGAAAACTTTGAAGAAAAAGGGAAGTTCTCCCTCCCATGTATCATAGCAAAAAATCTATCTAGAGCTATACAAAACTACCACAAAAAAATAGCACATACTCTAACACATCATGGCCTATGCACCAAATAATCAACATAATACAAAAGAGTGCAACTAATGTGCTTCCCATCATTGGTAAAGTGTACAATGGTCGTCACTAATAGTGAGAGGAACCTAACCTCATTCGCACCAAAATAAGTGATCCATACTTGTGCACTAAGAACCTTAAATTTAGCTTGATAAAGTACATCAACCCCAATATATCTCTGAGAGTAAATGAGTTGAATCTCTGCTACAACATCGAATGGAACATCAGGGAACTGGGGAAAATCCTCCCATATCTTAGATAGCCCAATAATAAAATATATATCCTCCTTAGTGGCTTGGTACCACTGATCATGACCGATATGGAAATCCTGTCGATGGACATCACATTGATGCATTAGTTGCACCAAGAACACAAAGTGTTCCTTCAGGGATGTAGCCTCCTCACAGTACTTAAGGAGGCCTACATTCCTCAAGAGGACTTGGGTCACTAGAACAATCTCTCTCCCTCTCCCCTGCATCCCAATCCCATACAACAATGTATAGGTCAACCCTCTGCTCATGTTGTTGATTTTTCTCTCTATTGTGACATTTGTGCATGATTAACATATAAAATACATCAAACTAATACATAAAACATAAAAAAAAAATATCAAATGAGAAATTTATTTATGAACACAAAATAATAACTTTCTTCAAAAAATAAGTAAATTTCATCACCCATGCACCCAAAAAACAATCAAGCACTTCTCGTTGTGTGTATATTACTTGTTATCACCATCTACGATGTGCACATGTAACATAACCCATAGTATAAAACAAATTATATTATTTTATGTGGTTTGTTGTATAACCTTAAGCATCGGTGCATTAAAGTTTATTGACGCACTTCCTAAAATAATAAAATATTAAAATCCTAAAGCACTGTAAAACCATTTTTAATATTTTTAATTGCGAATCGTATCCTTTTCCAACATGCATAGGTGTGTTATAGGAAAGGCGATGCATCGCACCAATAATTTTTTAAAAATTGATAATTATGGTACTTTGGAATTTAGGCCCTATTTTTTTATGGTGGTGGATTGGATAATATTTAATGCATCAGTGTGTAAGTTTATGAACACACGTCATAAAATAATATATCTGATTTATGTGGTGCATTGTTTTGAATGTAATGCCCCGGTCTGTTAACGTTGTCTCAATGGACCATGAAAAATCAACTATATTATTTTAGGTGACGCATCGATAAAATTAGGCACCGTTGCATCAGATTTTACCCAATGCATCGGTGCATTATATTTTACAAATGCACAGCTGAAAACATTTGGCATGGTGTTTCAGTGCACTCTGTAAATTTTCGCGGTGCACTGTCCACGATGTTAGACGAATGACTAGAACAAACTGCACAAAAAAAAAGAAAAAAAATTAAAAATAATGGAAATTTAGATGAATTTTGAATTTTAATCTACTAAAAGTTTATGTTATAAAGAAATAAAGACATTACCTAGACATTTCCTCATCGGGGAGGCATGGTTTCCATGTAGTCCAAAAAACAAAATTTTCCCACCATTTGGAAAAATTCAAAAGCCATGCACTAAGAAATGGTTGGAAGGAAGGAAAGTAAGGGAAGCACCGATGATAGGGTGCTTCAGAGAGGCTAAATTTGCACTGGTGCTTGAGAGCTCTACAACACTGAAAATGGTAAAAATGAATTTTACGATCGATAATTTTTTTTTATTTAACCCTGTTATGGTGTGCTCGATTATTAGATGCATTGGTGGATCACTATTTAAGCAGCACACTGAATTTTTTTTTTTGAAAATAACCCACTACAGTGTGCCATTTTTTAGAGCAGCAGTGCACACCGGTGCATCAGTATTTGATAAATTGTGAAGGACAGAGAAATGCAGAGAGAAAAGAATAGTATATTCAAATGTATGAAGAAGTACAGAACAGAACTGAAGAGGTTAAGCTCACTATTACAATGTAAGATGGTTGAGCTATATATGCTCAAGCAAGACGAAAATAGAAAGTACAACTG
>SNQJ01S0073036.1:560-13598 GCA_010110895.2 Picea sitchensis | reverse complement strand
TAGTGCATTTTGAAGGGCACATCGCGCAAAGGAACAGATGAGGCGAGTGGCACCCTTGGAGCACCTAGTGCGTCCTGAAGGGCACGTCACATTGTTATTGATAAATGAATGAACCTAGACGACCTTAGGATGAACAATGTGATAAGATTTAAAAAAAAAAAAAACTTTTTGCCTAATAAAATGTCGCCCATCACGAAAATTAAGGTCTAGGTCTAAACTATGCTAGTGGTAAAATTTTATCTCTCAAAATAATAATAATAATAATAATAATAATAACCATATGAATAATAATTATGATCTTCGTTAAATCTTGTAACATGAAGGGAGTAAGAAATAAATTGTTTCAAAAAAAATTCTGTTGGATTAAAATTTAAAAAGGGAATTAATTGTTTTATTACCTTGATAAATTAAAATATACTAATTAAATAAAAAAAGGGAAAAAGGGTTAATTTCCACACCTGCCTTTTTGAGTTCTAAGTAAAAAGGGGAAAGAGGAAAAATCTAAAATATTAGGAAACTAGGAAAAGAGGTAAACATAAAAAGGGAAAAAGGGGAACTTGAGGGAAAAAACAGATAGTCAACTTAGTAAAGAATCTACCATTTAAGAGCTTTCTAATTTAAATTGAATTAACAATTTAATAATAGGGAAAGCCTTTAAAACCTGTAAGGGAATTTGGGGACACCTAGGAGTGATTCTAGGAGTAACTTTAGGTGGGTGAGGGAAATAAGATAATTAATTAATTAAAGAAATTAAATAATGGAGGAATGTAGGGGATGGGGGACACTTGTACAGAGAAGATTTTTGAGGAATTTATTTTTAAAATTTTTAATTGAATAAGATTTTAGGAAAGAAAGGAGGTTAGAAACTCTATATAATGAAGGAGGGAGAGGAATGAAGGACCATCTTCTATTTGCGTAACGTTACGCTGCTGAAATATCTACTTGACTGATTTACTTGTGGGAGTTGGGATACCCATCTCGAAGAGGAGTGGTAGCTCGGTCTTGCGAGGTGAACTGGGAGCTAGTTGAAATCTCTGGATAGTGTGTGTGGCCCCTTTGCGGCTCGGGGGCCTAAGGGGGAAGAAGATAAACCCTAGCATTGGTTGGGAGGTACCGGTGAAGTCTTGACGGTCGACAAGTGGGAGTTGCACGAAGCGCACAGGACGTCATTCGGAGTGGGCGAACAGGCAACGATACACTTTCTTCATTTTGTATGGTAAATTGTTTTAGAACTTATGCTTGAATCTACATTTTTACTTGGGTAAGTGAACTAATTGTCCAGATGGTTTTCTAAAATTTTCTTAGCCTAGCTCAATGATAGATTGACTCCCATGGCTTCATTTCCACACACGTCTTTACCACCTTGTTGTGTTGATTGTGACCTTCGTGGTTGTTTAGCCTTCGTCCCTAGCTCACCAGTCCTTGCCTGAGTAGTCAGCCAGGAGCCTGATCTACGGTCGTTGCCTTAGCGTTAAAAGACCTATGGATCTCAATGCCCTGCTTTTCTGTGCAAGGATGATGAGCGAAGGATGAACCTGTTAGCCGACTTCCCTTGATGTTTTTTCCCTGGCTGATTGTTGATTCCGCCATATGGCAACGACCTCTGCGTGTGGATTATCTGGTGGCCTGATTAGTTTTCTCTATGCCTTGACTAATAGAACCCCTACAATCATTCCATGACCTTCCCTTTGGATCCTTGTGTTCTCTTACTGTTGTCTGCATTGTATTGGGGTTATAGCATTGGAAGCACGAATTGATTCCCTGTCTGCAAATTTTTGGGTATTCTGGCAATGAGAAAAAAAATGCAATGGTTTCATGTCTGCATTTTTTTTTTATTTCGTATTCTGGCAATGGAAAAACGAATTTATTTCATGTCTGCATTTCTGTACTGGTCTCCTGGAATGGAAAAATGTTTTTATTTGCTTATTCATGTCTGCGTTGTATTGGTATTCTGGCAACGGAAAAACGATTTGATTCCCTGTTTGCATTTTTATATCTAGTATCCAGGAAATGGAAAAACGAATTTATTTCATGTCTGCATTTTTGTATTGGTCTCATGGAATGGAAAAACATTTTTATTTGCTTATTCATGTCTGCATTGTATTGGTATTCTAGCAACAAAAAAAAAATATTTGATTCCCTGTCTGCATTTTTATAACTGGTATCCAGGAAATGGAAAAACATTTTTGGTGTTATTCATGTCTGCATTATATTTGTATCCTGGCAATGGAAAACAAAATCCCCTTCTGGTGTGATGGTACAACAAATTGTTGGTTATTTAATGACAGGAAAAATGTAATTCCCCTCTAGTGTGATGGCACACCGAATTGCTTATTATTTAATGACAGGAAAAATGAAATCCCCTTCTGGTGTGATGGTACAACGTTTTGTTTATCATTTAATGAAAGAAAATAGGTAATTTCCTTCGGTTGTGTTTTGCACCACGATTTTTCCATCTAAAAATGTTGACTGTGTTGTTGTAGAAATCACCCACGATTTCACCCATTTGAATCACAACTTTACTTGCCGAAATGACCATGTTTTTTATAATTAGAAGTTGACTGTGTTGCTGTTAAATTACTCACGTTTTTGCCTTTAAAGATGAACATAGATTGTTGTTTAAATGCCCGCAATTTTTGCCTTTAAATTGTGAAGAGATTCTTGTTGAATCACCCACGTTTTTGCTTTTAAAGTTTGACTTAGACTGTTGTTTAAATGCCCACAAAGTCGCCTTCAAAACTGATGATTGTTTGTTGTGAATGACCACGGTTGGGATTTAAAAATGGATTGTGTAGACCAACGTTTTCAACTTGTTTTGGAGTGTTTCTATCACTAAGTTTACACCATGATTTACAACTGAATTCATAGTGCATTCATCACTGAATCCAAACGATTTATCACTGATTACAACTTGTTTTTATCTCTGAGTTTTTACTATGTATACCATTGAGCTTGTTGTTAAATGACCACGACTTGCCTTAATCTTTGATTGAGTTGTTGTTGACTGACCACGAGTTGGCCCTTCTGCAGTTTTGTTTTGTCCCTTTTATCCTCCTTCACATTGAGCGCATACCCAACGTTCTCACTGCCAAGCTTTAATTACCAAAGCAATGTTACTGGCCATGTTGATTATCACGTTAATTGAAATATTAAATGCTATATTATTGCCTTATTAATTGCCAGGATAATTGCTACAACGATGTCTTTGGTCCAATAATTTCCATGTTAATTACTACCCTGAGTCAATGGCCAGGGGATTCCGTCTTATTGATTAAATGTCGTGGCGAGTTAAATGGTTAATAGTTATGTAAATTGCCTTGTTATTGCGCTATCAATCGTTATGTTAACCATCATATGAATTGCCTTGCTACTGTTATTTTAACTGTTATGTTAACTAGCATGATAATCGCCTTGTTAGTGCTATATTACTTGTTATGAAAATAGTCATGCAAACTACCCTGTTATTGCTAAATTAATTGTGATGTTAATCATTATGTTAAATGCCTTGTCAACTACTGTAATAAATTATTATGTAGCAGATATGTAATTACCTTGTTGATTTGCCACAACAATGTTATTAGCTGGCAGTTTCCCCCCTCAATGATAATAAACAACCAGTGTGGTTAGTTCGGTCATTATACCTAGACTAATGTTGAGGTTTAACTGTTCATACGTGCTAAAGGTAGCATTCCACTTTAGAATGTTAATGTTGTTATTCAAGTTTATGGCTAGTTGGATGGGGATTCAGATTACTATAGAATTGTCCATTTAGGTTGTAATATTATTAAAATTAGTATGGTGAGTAAAGACTAGATTGTAAATTTAGACTTGTTAATTTAGATATGTAATTGATGTTAGTTGGATTTATAGATATCGCCTAATTGGTAACTCAGACTCTCTAAATTTGAGTCGTAATTTATGTTAAGTTCGGTTGGTAACTCGTTGACTCATGGAATTTAGACTAGTTAATTAATTTGTAATTAATGCCAATTTAAATCATAGATATTGACCATTTAGTCTTGATTAATGGTTGGGTTGTTGACAAAGTCATTTTTAGCTTGCGCTTCCCGTTGAGGGTGTTGTTGTTTATTATTAATTAATGTTTGTACTTGGTTTTGTAAACGTTCAATGTGATTGGTTTTGCTCATTGTAAGGGTTCTAGTTACTTGTGTAATTTAATTTTGGGTGCATTGGGTTGTTAGGACGATTGTCCTTAGCTTAGTAGGCTTGGTTTGGTTGTGTCGGGCAGGATGTAGACACCTCGTTCCTCAGAATAGTCACCAGCCTTGAGACCTTAAAATGTCAAAATTGATGGGAACTTGGGCTTGAGCGTTGCTTATGTGTCCTGGAGGTCCTAACCATTGCAGGGTAGGACGGGCGGGTAGTCATTCTTATTCTTCGTCGGTTGAATGGCGTACATTGCTTCCAGGTGCTTGATGTGATTTTATGTTAGGTCGTTATGTTGTTGTTGCGTGAGTTGCATGCGTTGTGTTCATCGTCGTGTTGCGATGTTGAGTATAATGTCATTATTACCTTCCTACACACACTCACACACAAAAAAAATTAAGGGTGCTTTTACCGGTTGTACATCGTAGGAGTCGTACTGGATGGGGATGTCACACTCAGGGCCTTCACTTCGGGTTTCAATTTTCTGCTGACATACTGACTTGAGACAAAAATAAAATGACTATTTACAATGACATGTGACTTAAACAGACTTTATTGCAACAGATAGTGTTTGAAGAACCCATCGTTTACAGACCTCCAACCAACGCACTCTCCATTTAGTTCTTCTAGAAAATAAGCATTATTTCTGTGATATGCACTAATTTTGAATGGACCCATCCAAATATGTTCAAATTTTCTGTGCTTTCTTTTATATTCATTCCTCGCTTCCCATTTCAGCACCAGATCCCCCAACTGAAACTCCTCCTTCTTAGAGTGCTTGTCAAATGTTTTCTTCATCCTCTCCTAGTGGAGTTGTAATTGATTGTACACCTATTCCCTCATCTGTTATGTGTGAATCAACTAATTTATTCTCCTATGTGTGTCATCTGGCTTGGATTCATGCTCTTGCAACAACTTTCTAACAGGCAACTCTAGTGAGGTAGGGAAAATTGCATTTGCATCGTATACAATCTAGAATGGCGACATTGAGATGGACTTCTTGGTGGTGACTATGTCCTCCCACAGTGCATAAATAATATTTTTATGCCAGGCCTTCTTGTTGTCTTGCAGGAGTCTTTTGATGATCTTGGTCAAGCTTTTATTTGATGATTTTGCTGACCCGTTTCCCTGTGGGTAATACACTGTAGAATTTCCCAGTGTTATATTATAATCCTGAAAAAACTTCTCCATCTTCTTGGACTTGAATGTGGCCACGTTATCTGTTATGATCTTGATAGGGCATCCAAATCTCGACAGGATGTTTGTCTCCAAAAATTGAATGATGATTGCGTCAGTAGCCTGCTTCGTTGGAATTGCTTCTATCCATTTCATGAAGTAATATGTGGCCGTGAGTATCCATTTGTGTTGTTCCGAGGATGGAAAATGGATCTCCCCTATGAGGTCCAAACCCCATTGCATGAAAGGTGCTTCGACTAAGATCGACTTCAGTGGCAGGGACTGCAGCTTTCTCCTTTCGTTGAAAATATGACAGTCGTGACAACTAGAAACTTCTTTGTATACATATGCGAATATGCTAGGACAATAGTAGCCCACTCTTAGGATTTTATGCGTGATGGTTTTCCAGTAGTGATTTCCTTCACAGCCTCCTTTGTGGAATTCCTCGATAGCTTGTTTCACATTTTTTCCAGCAAACAAATCAACAATATCTCTCCAGGATCTTTCCAGTACAATGAGTTATCCAGGATGCAGAGCTTAACAACTTTAAGATTTAAGAATCTGGCCTTGGTATTACTTAAACTTGGAGGGGCTTGTAGATTCCTCAACACATAGATGATGTCTATATACCATGGTGAATCGACAAACTTTTGAGGCACCTGCACAGTTGTTTCTTCCTGAGGATTCTCTGACAGATCAACAATGAAGTTGATTCCCAAAGCGTCGCAATCCAACTGCACCATCAAATTTGCAAGGCCCTGACCTTTAATCAGCTTCATGGGCTTGATTTCTAGGTCATATTCCATCATGGCCGCTATCCACTTACCTCTCCTTCCCTCGGGGTCAGGTTGAGTCAGGATATCCTTGACTGAGTTGTTGGGCACGTAAGCGATAACGCGGGAGTGTAATATGTACGTTTTGAACTCCTTTAGGGATTTTACTAAGGAATATGCTTGTTTCTCCATAATGTCATACCTTAGTGGAGAGTCCCTCAACATCCTACTGAAATAGGCTATAGGCTTCTTAAGTTTATGATCGTATTTCTGTAACAACACACCAGGAATTGTATGCTCTGAGGCGAATGAAAACAAGATGAATTCTTTCGTGAAGTCTAGACTGGCCAGCACATGAGATTTAGTCAGCACTAACTTGATATCTTCAAATGATTTCTTGGCTTCCGGATTCCACTTAATCTCATTCTCTTTTCTGAGCATGAAAGTGATATGTTTTATAATTTTGGCTAGGTTCAGGATGAATCTTCTCAAGAAATTTACTTTTCCCAGGAAGGATTGCACCTCCTTCTCACTACACAGAGTGCCTATTTTCAGGATTCCTTCAACCCTGTTGGGGTCTATCTTAATACCCTATTTCGAGATGATGTGCCCCAACAACTTCCCTTCTTGCATCCCAAAATGTGACTTTTTTGGATTCAATGATATGCCGAATTTCCTACATTTCTGGAAGACTTTCTTCAGATGCCTGAGGTGTTGTTCATTAGATTCAGAGTATACTATGATGTCATCCAGATATATCACAATAAAATTGTCCCCTTCATCAACAAATTCTATTTCCATTGCCCTTTGGAATGTGGCTCTGACGTTCATCAAGACAAAAGGCATCTTGGCATACATCAACGTCCTCCATGGTGTCATAAAAGTCGCCTTTTCCCTGTCATCTGGGTATGCCAGGATTTGATTGTAACCCGAAAAATCGTCTAGCATGGACAACTTCTGGGAGCCCACCATCTTTTTCAGAATATAGTCAATTTAAGGGAGCGGGTAGTGGTCTAAGGAACACTTTGTTCAAGTTTTGAAAATCCACACACAATCCCTTCCCGCTGTTTGGTTCTGGAAAGGGTCTTCATCACTGCGTGAATCTGCACTCCCATCTTTGTCGCAACAACACTCGTCATCAATTTTTATGTTAGAGAACTCGTCACTCATTTGGAGAAATATCTCCACCTGTTTGTCGTCTTCAAACACCTGCCAATATTTTATATTATCAGGCACTATCGGCCTGTGTTTGAATTCGATCTCGTATTTTCTGTTGGGAAAAATGGGAATTTTAAAGATCGAGGCTGATGTAGCCAATGCATCAACGAAATGATTTTTCCCCCTCGGGATAGCCAATATATTATACTCTGAGAATTCTTCGAGGAGGTCCAGTACCAAATTTATGTACACTCTCAGCCTGGGGTGTTAGGATTGATATATTCCTTTCACTTGGTTTATAACCATCTTGGATTCCCTGTGCATTGCTATCATGTTTGCACCCAATTATTTCAAAACCTTCAGGCCTAGGATCAATGCCTCATACTCAACCATGTTATTTGTACATTCGAAAGCGAGCTTGTATGAGCAAAGTTTTGTGCCCACCTTGGGAGGGCTTATCCATACACCGACCCCTGCCCCTTCTTTCTTGAAAACACCGCCGAAACGCATGTTCCATATCTCGTTCTCCGCACAGTTCTTTGGGTCAATGCACTATGTTTCTCATCGCGCAGATTTATCATCGACGGTCATGATGGATGTCAGATCTTCCTCTTCAAAGCTCAAGTCATTCTAGAATATGGAGGAGCTGACCTCAATGTCGACGGAGTAGATAGGATGGTTATTTGGATATGTCTTACTTCTTACCATTTACTTCAATAGTACTTATCTGTATAACCACCTATCCTGGCCAAAGACATGGATGGTAGTGTATGACATGTCCATTTGTAGATTTCCCTCTAATTTCATAGCCCATGACCTGGATAACAACATGCCAAACTTAGGAGGTATATCGGCCATGACCATGTTCTTTGAATGGATTTGGGCTAGTGACACGACCAAGTATTTAATGAGGCCCAAGCACTTGACTTTCCTCAAATCAAAAGAAAAAAGGTCCTTATAGGGCCTGGTGATGTCCAAACCCATCTCATCCATGATCAACTTTGGCATTAGGTTGTGCAATGCACTTGATTCCAGCATGGCGTTATGCAGGGTCATGTCATGGACTTTGAGACTGACATAGAACAAGGGAACGTCCTCAGTATTTCTTGTTTCCTCTATGCATGGAATAAACAAAATAAAAAGGTGATCATCTTGGACGTTCAAAGTGTTGGGGGTTTCTCCCATTTTTAGCATTTTAAAAATCTTCTCTCGATACTCACCCTTTTTGATAAGTTCATTGAATGGGACAAATATTTTGATCTTGGCCATTTCATTCTCAAAGTTAAAGGGGGGAGAGACTTTTTCTACCTCTTTGTCATGCGTTTCCCGACTTGTCTCTGGCACTTTCTTTCGGGCCTCCTCCTTTGAATTTTCCTTTTTAGCCGCATCCTTGGTCAGGTCATCTGGTTTCAGGTGACTTGTGGAAGGGGTATCTGCCAGAGGTTTCCTTATGGGATTTGTCTGCTAAGGTTTGGTAGGGGCCTTCTTTCTCCTAAGGTTCTATTGTTTCTGGAACTGCATGATGGTGTTGTGATAACCTTTCTTGAATTCTTTCGTTTCCCAGGAGAGTGTGTTGTCTGTCTCCAACATAATATCATCATTTTCTCTCATGTATTGATCATGTTCTCCCTTTGTCAAAAACACACATGTGTTTTTGTCATCACAAAAATGCATTTGGTCTTGGAACATCTGATCAAAATCCTCGTCTGCGTAATTATTTTGGAATGAAGATCTTGTTTGTTGGTCACCCTGTTCTCTCTGCTCCCTTTGTCTGATATGAGGAACCTGACCCCTTATGAGGTTCTGATTTCTGGGCTAGGGGTCATGCTGTTCTCGGGAAACGGGTCTGTTTCCCACAGACATTTTTTCCATCAGTTTCTCCATAGTATTCATCATTAAGTCGAACTTGTCTTTCAAGGATCGAAATGTCGATGGTTGCACTTCCCCTTGGCGTTTCTTATAACCTCTGTTGAATCTCTATTGATCTTCCCCGACGCCATCAAATTTACCTCGACCTCAATTGCATCGCTCATCATGGCGTCTAGATTTGTTGATCTCCTTTCTCTCAACAGCAAGGTGAAATCATTGTTGAAGGAATTGGCATATCGTAGTTGCGCAACCCCAGGAGGTGGTTGGAATTATATCATAATTGAGTTATACACCCTCATGAAACGGGTTGAGAATTCTTGCACCATCTCCTTGGGCACCCTCTTCATGTTATTGTACTGTGTCAATAGTTGCAAGGGGTTCTTCTTGTCTCCCGATTTGGTAATGAAAGACATTTTGAATGCGACGAAGTATTGAATGCTTGTTGTTGGGAGGGATTTGAACCACTTCCTCACCTCCCCCGAAAGACTCTACATGAACAATCTCATTTTCGTGTCTACATAGTCCACCTCCTCTAGGTCGACCAAATCATTGAACCAATACAGATGCTTTTGGGATGAAACGTTCCCTTCAACATCGTAGAGCTTGATCCTCTGGCTGTAATTCTAGGGAAAATCATGTAGTTGGTCTGGAAGAACGAGGGGGGGAAATCTTGTGGCCATGGCTTTAGAAGGGTTAGTGATTTGGGGGATGTTATTAGGTATAAGAGCTTGAAAAATCTTATAGTCAAAAAAATATCATCCAAACTGGTTTCTGACTTACACCTGAACATGGTTTTCTCAAACAAGATGTCAAAATCAAGGTCGTCAATGCTTTGTGCACTGTCTTTGGGTAAGGACAAGCTTCTTTCCAGGTAATAGAATGGGTCCACCGCTTTCTCCCCAATCCCGCGCAGAAGTTTCTCGGGGTCTCACATAGGCTCTACATGGTTTGGGTCAGGATTTTCTCTGGTATAGATCGTCTTCGGAGCCAAGTTTCCTAAATCATGCTACTTTGTGCTACTAGTATTTTTGACTGGAGTCACCAGGGTAAATGTCTTCATCCAATATAGATGTTTGTCTCTCTATTACCCTCAAGGGTCAAAACTTATAACTTTAGTCATTCTCCCAAGGAAAATTTATTCAATTTCGTCCCCAACAATGATGCCAGAATGCTATCTCTCTGTAAACCTCATTCGCCTGAAAAACGAATGACATAGGCAAACTACAAACCAACTTTGAGACCCAAAACTAGCCTTTCAGACTTGGAGAGGGCTCTCTCGGGAGACTTTGTCTTGATACAGGATATGGCTTTAAGCTATTGGCTATATTTAACACCTTTGGATAATTAGTTATGTTTCTATTGATGAAAGAGAGAAATACCTCGGGCTATGGAGTCGATTTAAGAAAGCAATAGAAACAAATGACTCGGTGACTGAACTTGAGAGGATAAAGGATAAATAAGCAACAATTTTCAGTTTGAAATCCTTGTGTGTGGTGAGGGGAAAAACACATGAATCAACTCAGAGCACCATTGAGGATGAATTCAGAGTTAACTTAGAGGAAAGATGGTTTGTCTGAATGGCGCAAATCCTAAGGAACTGTGTAACGAATCCTAGGTTCAAAATTATGTTATGATTTAGGAAGAAATAGATATGGATAAATAATACAGGAAACACGTACGCAAAGAGAGGAAACAATACATCCAACTACTACAATTAGAATCTTTTCATCAAAGCTTCAGGACTTTTTCATTAAATTTCAATCAAGCTCAAACTACATTCAATAGTCGTTGTCCACACTAGTTTTGACAACCAACCCATCTTACATTGAAAAGATAAAATATATAGGCGAGGGCGTCGCTTGGGATACCCTACTCTCTAGCTACTATCCATAGAATTTAGGAAACTAATTGTTCTACATTAAATGACTTTTCGCATGACGCCTTTCCAGAAATTGAAAACAATTGTATTCGGTCGCATCTTAAATGCTTGTCTTTGCCACAGGTATTCGGTTATAAAAAATGTCTCATCATGGGGAGAATGATGTGTCAATGCCTTCCTTCAACAAAATATATGAACGATCAAGTTCTTTTTCAAACTCCCGCCATCCATTGTAATGGCCATGATTTCTGCAACACACCCATTTGTTGCGGTGCATATGTGGCTAGTGACTGCTGACTTTTGTAGTCATTACCAAAATGACAAAACCGTCTAAGGGCGATGCTTCCTTCAAAACTATCAATATCTGCACCACATTTGAGAATACAAGAATGAACTCAGTTCGTCATGTTTCTTCTGTGCACTGGCAAGAGCTACGTGGACTTTCTCCCTAAACGCTTCTCATTCTTTGAAGTGCTTCGCATTCCTTTCTTCTGACATCTCTGTGTTTCATGTTGCTGTACGATTGTATCTTGCACATCTCTGAGTTGTCTCTTGATCCACGTCATGTTTCCTTCATAGCCTTGTGATGCTGACACTTCAAGGTTCTTCGTTGTTGACTGTCATCTTAGTTCCTTGTTTTCCTGGTAAATCTCAGTGATAGCGTGTTGCACTTGCTTCAGTTACTGAGACGACTCTTGACCATCTGTGTCTCCGACATCTTTCCTCCTCGTTCTTAGTGAAAAATCCCCCTTTCTCCTTGGGGCTGTGCAACCTCCTGGTTAAGGATCTTCAATTCTTGGAGCTGAATTATCTCTCTGAAACCTTAATGGTCTCTCTTGTAAATAAACACAAGACTTTTATGTCTTTCGATGCAAGTTCTGTAACAGTCACGATCTCTTCTTCTCACTACTGAATGATCACGACTCAGCCACTAGATCCTCCTCCATTAACTCCTTCCTGCATGTGACCTTGGGCTATGTCCACACACGATGTTGGGCGCGGTCGAAAGTGGTTTGGGATAAACCCACTTTTCTCCCCGCAATTCACTACAAATCGCCACTCATCCTTTTTGCAATACTGTGGTTTCAATTGCGGCCCGCTATCAAATTTTTAACATCCGAGTACTTTCAATCCCCGTAATCATTCATGATCATCAATCTCAAGATCTTGACGACGCTTTTGAACTTGACGGATCAAATCTTCCCTTTCCCAATCTACGAATCAAAATTAACCCTTCGAAATCAACGAATGTGATTTATTTCATGATTCGGGCTTCAGGAGTTTCAATGATCCAGGTGGATATCAGTGGCCACCCACCTTCTCCAACTGGCCCAAAACATGTTTATGGCAATTTTGGTAATTTACTATTTTTAGCAGTTTTTAACTTTCAGGGCCATTTTGAGGCCCTAAACGATGTTTTTTTAGAAAACTATCAATGTTGCTCACCCAAAAGTTGTAGTTCTCAAATAGATCTTTCCAACGAGCTATTGAGCGCCCCAAACGAAGATTGTATGCAAAAGTTACACCCCTGGGAAGTTGACATATCAACTACCCCCATCGGGGCCCACAAACCTTTTGGCTTTTCATCTTCCGGGGTTAGGGTTTTGGATTTTACTTTTGTTAAAAAGGCCCTTAGAGCCTCATTGTAATGATCGTCTTCTTACGGATGTGAGTATCTGTCACATATCTTCTCAGAGATAAGCTACCACCATTCTAGCGAGTCTTTCACTCTGTATTTTACAGTCTTTGTACATTTATTTCGTTAATAGTGTAGTGCCCAGAATTGTAAAGACATTTATATAGATGTAAAGACCAGATTCGTAAAGACACTTATATTTCTACCAAATTACTTAATTTTTGTAAGCTTTTAAGAAGTATAATTTTCATAATTTGCAAAGCTATCTCCATACTTGCGTAAATAAAATTTGGCAATAAATATTAAATTTAAGTAAACAATTCACAATTTTGAGTTTAAATACCTGTCTCTGATGCTACTATCTGCAGCAGCTTGAACCT
>SNQJ01S0073035.1:5405-43198 GCA_010110895.2 Picea sitchensis | reverse complement strand
ATAAGCTATCCTTTTGGCTCAGTTCATCTTCCCTGATACTAACCTAGACATATACATTTCATCTTCCAAAAGAGATCCATATATGATTCATACATAGCCATACAAAATCAATCTAGACAAAACCTAGCATAACTAGAATCGTCTTCAACCTCCAAGAAAACATAATTCTATATCTACCCCAAGACCTATCAACCAAACATCAAAACATAGACAACTGAGTAGATTCTAGTAGAGCATTGTCCTTGTATTCACATTCCCACGAGGATCATTGTAGCATGATGGTTTATTTTGACAACATATCCTATTTTTTATTAAAATCCATGTAGATATGGAAAAATGAGGCCTCCTCAAACATAGATTTTTTCTTCAAGCATAGTGTCATGATTGGCTCCAAGACCAAATATGTAATATTAAATTTTCCATTATCCCAATCCATCAACAACTTGAAATCTCCAAGAACTTGAAAACACCTAATATTGTTTTCAAGTGCCACTTTCAATAACATCTATAGGGCCTAGAATTCAACCATGTTATTTGCTCCCAGTCCTGCTCCATATTTTAAGGAGAAGAAGTGGTAATGATCTAAAAAGAGTATGACTCCATCCCCACACATTTTTGGAGAGTCTTGATAAGCTCCATCAAAGAAGTCCCAAGTCTTTGTGAAATCAATATGGGGCTCATGCAATACCCTTTGGGATTTAATATTAATATTAATATTAATATCAAAATTGATGCCCAAAATAAATAAATAAAAATTTCTAAATAAATTTTGGTCGTCACAAATCTGACGACAACTTTTATCAATGCGACGGTTTTGCTATATAAACAATGGAAAGTTGTCATGGAATAGGCGACGACAACTTCTATTGATGCGTCGGTTTAGCTACATAAACAACAAAAAGTTGTTGTCGAATAGGCGACAACAACTTTTATCGATGCGACGGTTTTTCTATATAAACAACGGAAAGTTGTCGTCGAATAGGCGATGACAACTTCTATTGATGTGTCGATTTAGCTACATAAACAGCATAAAGTTGTTGTCAAATAGGTGACAACAACTTTTATCGATGCAATAGTTTTGCTATATAAACAACAGAAAGTTGTCGTCGAATAGGTGACGACAACTTCTATTGATGCGTCAGTTTAACTACATAAACAACAAAAAGTTGTTGTCGAATAGGCAACGAAAACTTCTATTGATGCGACGATTCATCTATATAAACAATGAAAAGTGGCATCGAATATGTGACGACAACTTCTATTGTTGCGTCGGTTTAGCTACATAAACAACAAAAAGTTGTCGTCGAATATGCGACGACATCTTCTATTGATGTGTCAGTTTAACTATAAAAGTTTTTGTTGCAATTTAGACGAAAAGTTGTTTTGAGATTGTTTGCCTATATGGTTTGAGATTGTTTGATCAAGTTCATCGCAAATGCCAAGTCACATAAACCGATGTTTCAGAGACTCCAAATTTGTCGCCATATCAACAACATAACGTCGAAACAACCGTCGAAAAATGGGTCAAATATGCTAGTGTTTGTGGGTGTCTAAACATACTTCTACATATAGTAGCACTCACCATGGCGATGTCGATTTCTACATACTTCACACCAGGTCTGGTTAACTTGCTTCAAGGGGCTCCTGAGGCCAAATATTCATGAAACAGGGGACAGTGTTCTTTATCATGACCTTCGGATATGCATCTTACACACCAGATATCTTCTCTTTTGTCCTTCCCCTTTTCCTTCTTCATATCCTCAACCTTCATAAACAAACTAGTCAGCTGGCTCAAGATCTAGCTCATGCTTGAGCTAGATTCTCCCATAAGTGTTGATTTAATCTTAATGGCAATCTCCAAAGCTTTTTCCTGTGATGCAATCTTCTGCTGCATCAGGGGAACTCTGATGTGTGTTAAAGGAGTAGCGATGAACCATTCTCTTTTTTGCTCATCTGGGATCTTAAAAGTCAATCGGCCTGTTAGGATCTTGAATCTGTGATCGAACTCTCAAACAAGTTTAGTTTCCTTCTGTTTGATCTCCTTCAACTCAGTAATACACTGACTCCAAATTAGGTTTTTTAAAATCTGCAACCAGTGCGTTATCGATCTCATTTAGTGGCTTAGGCTGCGCAAGTCCTTGGACAAGCTTCATGTACCAGCTCAGCGCATGATCCCTCAATGTAGTGCTAAACTGGTTTATTTTAACAGCTTCATCGGTAATATTTTTAATTATCCATACAGCCTCGCATAGGAACCAGTGTTGATCAGGATATTCAGATCCATCTCCTTTAAATATAGGGAGCCTCATCTCATCTACCATAGAGTTTCCTAGGTTTCCTGTCTGAGTAGATGCTGAACTACTAGTAATAGTAGTCTGCGGACTCTGGTGATTCGGAATATTATGATTACTTAGCGTTTCTGAAATAACAGAAGGATTGATATTACTTACTTTAGTGGTCTGCATAGTTCCTGATGTTTCTGGCTCGTACTGGCAAAGTTCTTCAGCTTCCTCTTCCTCTGCTCTGGTGGGTTTTGAATGTCCTTCGTCTGTCAGATCTGCCTCTTCTCCACTGTAGAAACCCTCATCTCCGTAGTTTTTATTGAACAGTTTCTCAAGGTGAACCCCTTGAAATACTTTCCCACTGCGCATATGTCCAAATTCTATGTCACTGTCACTATCCGAATTCTTGAATATTAGCCTTTTTGGATCCAACCAATCTACTGTATCTTCAAGACATTCTTTTCATGCAACAAAATCTTGATTATTAGCTTCAAAAACTATAAAACATTTCCACTGGGTCCTTTGAAGAAGTATTTCTCGACCTGTCTATATGATTATGTTCTGTCAACAAAAAATTCAGTGATATACCCTCCAATGGTACTATTGAACCAGTGATCTACAACCCCTGATACAATGTTGTCGACTCTCTTAACATTCTTGATCAAATTTGATGTCCAAACCACAGGAGGTCTAGATCTGATCTCAAACTGGGTATCGACTAGCCTAGCTAACCACTCGTATAGCTCTTGATGGATTCCTTCAAAGAAGATCTCATTAATATCGATGAAGATCTGCCTCTCCAGCCAACCTTCAGTACTTACCTTAGGGTTCTTGTTTTGGGCTTCAGCGAAGTCCCTCTCTTGATCCTCTATCCACTCTTGAATCTCTGTCTTCGATGGGAACCACCTTGACAATCCCTTACACAGATTCCTATCCTGGCAACATAACCATTTGTTGGCACAGGGGCAGACCCAAGGTTCACTCCAAGAGTGAACCAACAAGCCCTAGCTACTGGCCCTTTTGGAAGCACCTACAAAGCAGATGCAGTCTCACCTGAAGTAGCTAAGAGGGGGGTTGCAGGACAGGAATATCTGCAACCAGGGGAATATCAAGTGGATCTATCACAACAACAATACAACATTCATATATCACTTATCAGCTAGGTCTATCCTACGCAACTATAGATCTGATCTAACATAAGACTACAAATAAAAATATAACAATGATAGAGATCCAGGCATCAATCACACATACGACACAAAATATACGTGGTTCACCCTCTCTCTAGGGATACATCCACATAAATTTGCTTATGATTTATTAAGGTAAAGAATACAATTCTTATCTGCGCTCTCAACTAGAAGATATTCTTTCTTCTCTCTCTTTCTCTCCCCTTCGTGCGCACCCAGCTGCAGAAATTAACCTTCGCACATAGTTGAATATCTCCCACAATACAATCCTCTCCCTCCAAAACAGAGCTATAACAAAAATATCATACCAATACTCAATGACCCACATGACCCAGGTCCTCTTGACCTTTATTTATACATTAAAATCCCTCACCAATAGCCTTAGGTTGAAACCTAGGTGCCAAAACCCTAGGTGTCTAAAACCCTAGGTCAAATTGACTTGCTTTTTTCAGGCTTCACCAACCTGTCTTTCCTTCTTCATCGCGCAATGCTCCAAAGCATCGAATGATGTCTTTCTCTGCTTGTTGAGTTTTCCACAATCCTTATTCTTTGTTGATCTGTCATCCCTGATCTCCTCGTCCAATGGCTTGCTTTTCCGCACTTCACTCCATCTTTCCTTCTCTTTTGCTCACTTCGAATCAGTGATAGTTACTGTGTCTCCCGTGAAGCTCACTTTTTACCTTTCCTTCCTTGTTCTTCGCTTCCTTCCATAACCAAGGGCCAACACCACAACATAACCTTTTCTCTAGAGACTGTAGGAGTTATTTCTTCTTCAAATTCAATATCAAGAACAATGGAACTATTACACCCATCACTAATAGTGCTTGCTTGTGGCTTATATAGTGTTCCAAACCAAACACCCTTCAACAAAACCATTTCTCCTCGAACCATCCTGTAGGTTTCCTTTTCAAATATTGTTTTTACCCCAGCATCGTCCATTTTTCTTACAAAAATAAAAATTTTGGCCAATCTTGGGATGTGCAGAACACCAGGTAGTGTTCTAGTCCTTCCATCTATCAGCCTCAACTTGGCTTTTCTTCATCCTATGATTATGGTTGTCGATTCATCACCAAGGAAGGCATTACCTCCATCATACCTTTCATATTCACAGAACCACTCCATGTGGTGAGTCATATGAAAGGATGCACCTGATGCAACCAACCATGCCTCATGATATTCATGTGTTCTTGAAGAAGCCAAATAAACATACCCTCCTTCTTCCTTGGAGGTATTTTCTTCTGTAGAAGGATCTTCTTCAGATCCCTTCTTTTTCTCAACTTGGGATCTACATTACTTCTTGTAGTTCCCTTATTTTCCACATCTCCAATATACCTTTATAAAATTTCTGGGAGATTTATATCTAACCTTAGACTTAGATCTCCCACTTGATGACTTAGTTTTATTTCTTTCCTAGGAGTGTCCTATTGCAAATAATGAATCTATGCTCTGTCATTCCATGTTATTTTGTTTCATATCCTCCGACAATAAGGATGAGACCATGTAACACACCCATGGTTGGGCATCGAAATTTCATTCTTCTTAAGAAATCAAAACCTCCATTTGGGGTCTCTATCCCATTCTACTCGTCCAAATCTTTCCAACCACCAGGGATGATTTGAAGGATGGAAATTTATATTAAAATGTAGAAACATGGGATAATCTTACTGTTCCTTAATATTCAAAATGTGAAATGTTTAGCAATAGTTTTGTAAAAATATTCAAATTTCTAAGTATTTTATAAACTTTCTATAACGTTTTGGTGATTTTTAAGGTAAAATAATTTTATTCTATGGAATTTTGGCAAATAATTTTTAGAAAAAATGTAAATTGGCGAATCTTTTTTTGGAAAAAACCATGGAAAATTAGCCCATTTGTGAAATTTATCCCCTAAAATCATCTATGCCAGTCAATGTCTCCATGCTCAAAACTGAGTTCATGGCTGGCAGATATACTTCTCCCTAGTTCCTCAGGTGTTCATTGGTCGAGGCCACGAGGCTTCCATGTGGGTCTGACTCAATATGCTTCTCCCTGAGTTCTCTAATATCCCATAACTCCCAACATTCTTAATTCTATGGAAAAAATCCATCCACCAGCAAATCCAACGACTGGACTTGGTCCTCAGCTAACTCACAAGTTAACGAGGAATTTGGCATTCAACCTTTGGATTTTAATTCCATTCTTAGCCCCTTCCCTCCATATACACTCTCATATGACCATGGGTTATGACTAGATGCCAAGACAACAGGCACTAAGGAAACCACCGCGTGAATCCTCCAGAGTGGAAAATCTACAAAATTCACAATCTGACGTTGTGTGTCCTTAGAGAATTTGACGGGCATGATTCACTTTAGGGTTCCAGGCTTCGACAGTTATCGAGTCTTCACACACGTAAACCTCTGAAGTGAAATCCTTCCAGAGTGTCGGATCTTCTGACACACCTCCTCCTCTATTCAACATTCACGATGAACTCTAACGCTTCAGCCTTCGGGAGTTCTCGCACCTCCACTCTTCAACTCTTCTCGAGTATTTATGCTCTAGAGTGCGGGATCTGGTGACACATTTCCTTACCAACAGGAAACTCAGATCTACTCCGCTACTTCAACACTTCGGGTCCCTTTGGACTCTCTACGATACTACACCCAAAATCCTCTGGAGTTAGGAATTCCTGAACTCCCGGAGTTCCAGTCCCTTCACCAACCACATTGGCTAGGTGGGTACGTACCAGGGGCTAACACATAGATGGTTTAGGGGTGACACATTCCCTCACCTGGGATGACACGTGTCATGTTCCAAAGGATCTACGGGGTAGGTGATGTGCATGAATCCATGTGGCACGTGGCTTGTCAAGATTAAATCCATGTCACCATGGATGGTGTCATTGCGCCTCGTCGCTCTGGTCTGATCATCATTCAACATCACTCAAATATCACAATCGATATTTTTCCAATACCAATTTGTTCACAGATCAATGGTTCACAATGATTGCGGAACCCCAATGTTCTCACTCTTTATTAGAAAGTTCAATCCCCACAATCTGAAAAGTGCTCGCCTGACACTTTTTAATCGTGGTCGTCGATCATCCACCTCGACGATATCAACGATGTTGGTTGATTGCAGACCATGAACTAGAACATTTGTTAATTTCTCCTTCGTGCTCCACAATGATTCCCAACCATTGATCTAATAGAATGGGTGGTGTTTGATATGTTAACTCCAGTGGACACTTAAGTCGATCTGACAACTCAGATCAGTTTTCCTTCCGATGAATGACTCACATTCATCTCCTGTTTCATGTCCTTGATTCATCTACGACTCTTGTTACTCTGGGAGTTTGGGTAAATTTTGACTATCATGAAGTTTGACATCCCAGGGCTTCGAGCTCCCAAAACTCTTAAACCATCAAGATCTATCTCCTTTCAGGCTTAGCACAGGGTTCCTAGACCCAGGTCACATTTACCTTCTAATGAATCTCAGGATATGAGCTCTACTCTTAGCCGAGTTTTGGTTAAGGCCGTGGGTGCGAGTTTAAGGTCTCTCAATCTACTAGTTTGAAGGAGGTGCCTTCCTAACTCGCAGAACTTTAATTTCTGAAACAAGGAGGGGTAAACTGAGACGGTAGCAGTTCCAAGAGGTTTTCTCCGACTATGGAACTATGAGGTAGCTCCCTAGGTAAAACACCTATGAGGGTTAAACTGGAGCATACGGGAAAAGCAAAAGCATAAGTTCTTAAGGAAAACAACGTATACACATAACTTAACCATTTCAATATAGAAACCATTTATAGATATGTAAAATATATGCATGCAACCATTAATTCCCAATTCAATGCATAGAGTATGAAAACACTTATCAGATCCAGATAACATGAAGTGACTACTGGAAGGGGTGCTCGTTTCCACCCAACCATAAGCTTAGTCACTCCTAATGGATTTACCACTAGCCACCCCCGAGCTAGACCATGATGATTTGAGATTGAATCTCTTCTTTTGACATGAAAACAGATAGGGATGAAGGTTACTCTCCTTCTCTCGACTCAATCTCTATTTCCCACGATCATAACACACTCTTTTCACAGTTCTTCCTCGAACCCGAGAGCTCAGTCCCTTGTCTATGCACTCTTCATTGGTATTCCCTTGCCCAACACACCTTCCTTTCTTTCCTTCCTCAGTAAGATTGTGTGTGGCTTGAATTCCTAGTCCGTGGTTAGGTCTGGAATCCTAATAGATGGGTATTCTACCCCATCCCCTCATTAACTTTTGAGGAGGTCTTTCCACCTACCAGCCTTACTATAATTAATTCCTAGGTCAGAGGGTTGTTTTGATCCTGAGCAATTAAACCCAACAAAGTATTGGTCTAGTGGAGGTTAACGCAACCATTCTTGGTCCCCTTCACCATATCTTTCATAGAATTCATGGTATCTCTTAGCACACTCCCTTTCTAGCAGTCATGCAACACTTATCCATTTTCTATTAAATAACAAAATTTACATTCATCGACCTTTTATACAAAGGTCCATCAAATCAAACATTCACACATAATCAATTTTTCGTAGTCTCTTGGCCAATATAGTTATATTTACAAACTAGGGGAAACAAGGTGTTACAATTCCCTCCCCCTTAAAGGAACATTACCCTCGATGTTTTATCTGTCAATATGCTATGTATATACAGAAGTAAACAAAAATGGATATGTATGTCTCATGCATTCTCCATTTCCCACGTATCCTCATCTAGGCCAAATTGTTTCCAATACACCTTGACCTGTGCAATGGTTCGGTTCATGAGTGAGGCTTCCTTCCTATTTAGTATGCATTGAGGTTTTGGTAGGAATTATTCCTCTGGCTCCACCTGGATCACAAACCAGTCAATTATATGATTAGAATCTTGTACATATTTCTTCAATAATGAAACATGGAAAACATTATGTGCCTTTACTGTGGGAGGGAGTGATATCCTATAGGCTACATGTCCCACTCTATCTAAGACTTCAAAGGGTCTACAATACCAAGGTTCAAACTTGGCACAAGATCCCATTCTCAAGGAACTATTCTTGGGCCTAACTCTGAGATAGACATGGTCTCCTGTCTTGAACTCTCTAGGAGTTCTCTTTTTGTCGCCATATCTCTTCTGTCTATCCTGAGAAATTTTCATGATTTTTTTTATATGAATCACTTGTTGTTCCATTTGTTTCAGCATGTCCGGTCTTATTGTAATTATATCCACTGGATTACTCCAGCTGATTGGAATCTTGCATTGTCTACCATAAAGGGATTCAAAAGGGATCATCTTCAGTGAATCTTGATAATCATTGTTGTAGGAAAATTATACCAATAGCAGGTAGTATTTCTATTTCTTAGGTTGATGCATTACATACATCCTTAACATTTATTCTAATATTTGGTTTACTCTTTCTGTTTTTCCATTAGTTTGGGGGTGATAGGTTGTGCTAAACAACAATTTAGTCTCAAAACCAACCATCAAGGATTTCCAAAATCTTGAAGTGAATTTTGTGTCACTATCAGATACAATCTCTCTCAGCATGCCATGCAGTCTAAATATCTCCTTCATGAAGATGTTGGCAATATCTATTGCCTTGCAGGTCGACTTGACAGGAATCAAGTGAGAAGACTTGCTCAATTTGTCCACCACTACCATGATGGCATCATTTTGCTTAGCCAATTTTGGTAATCCGGTGATGAAATCCATGGAAATGGTTTCTCATTTCCATTCTGGAATTGGTAGAGGTTGTAACAACCATGTTGAGCACCGGTGTTATTTCTTAACTTGATGGCATTCTAGAAACTTATCTAAATAATCGGCAATGTCCTTTTTCAATCTAGGCCAATAGAATTGTTTTCTAGTGGCCATAATCATTTTCTGATAACCTGGATGACCAATATATGGTCTTTTGTGCAATTCATCCATTATGAACCTCTTCAAGTAGTCACAACTTGGGATATAAAATATGTTTCTGTAAGTCAGCAGGCCTTCATCAAGCATCTGATAGCCTTCACAATTTATCCCTGTAGGCTCTTGCCTTAGGTATGAGACAGGAGACCATTTTTGAAGAATGCATTTTTTTGGCCTAACAAGAAGAATGCATTTTTTTCTTGTGCATTCCTAACTCTTTCTCTAACATCCATTTTTTTGGCCCTCGACCAAGTTTTGGAGAATCTTAGTCATTTTTTACCATTTTTGGGACTTCGACAGGCTGGTCGAAGACGGAGCACCAAGGCAAAGCGGATATCGCGAGATCTTTCCCCCTTTTGTGGGATTTTTGGGTTTAGGGATTATGTAATGAGTATGGGATGTCGGCCCATAGTTTTACCCATTTTTAGGGCCCTTTTGTAATGTATAAATAGATAGCTAAGTGGTGTAAGAAGTAGTAGTTGGATCTATGTGAGAGAATTGTATTAGTGCATGACTGGTTGGATTTGTGCCAATACTGTGCTAGGACTTGTAGAGCTAAGTGAAAGTGATTGTAAGGGATTGTGTAAGGCATTGTGCTTGGAACGAACTTGGAAGGAGGATCTGATGAGGTCCACACAGATATCTTGTCCTATGTGGAGTTGGCTTTGTGTCTCTATGCATTTAAGAAGATTGGAAGAAGCTAATAAAAGAGGAGAAGAGTTGGTGGATGTAGCCCCACACTGGGGGTGAACCACATATGTCCTGTGTTGCGGTTTCTTTGTGCAATGTGGTTGATATGTTATTGATGTGATTTATGCTTAGTGTGTAATAATTATGTATGTTAGATGCATCTGATGTAGTAGCTTAGTGCTTAATAATATGAATGAAGTTTAGATCTATTTTGATGCTATGTGTTGAAGGGTTAGATGTGCTTAGATCTTGAGTAATACTGCGATGTTTTATAATTAGGGTTTTAAACTGCGATGTGAATAAGGGTAAATAATAATGAATGTTAATTGTTAAGTTATTTGTTAATTATTGTGATCACATATCTGTGTCCCAGCTAGGTTGTAGACACTTGATTCCTACAACCCCCCTTTACTCTACCTCGGGTGAGACTTCATCTTCTTCGCAGGTGTTTCTGAAAGGGCTGGTAGTTAGGGATTTGTTGGTGTGTTGTTGAAGTGTTGAACCCTATGTCTACCCCTGTCCAAAAAAATGGTTATGTTGCCGGGACCTGAAACTGTGATTGTTGGGAGCTGAAGAAAAGAGAAATCTATGTGCATAGATCTACTATTGTGGTGTGAAGTATTATACTTTACTTTCTAAGCGTTGTGCTAAGAAGGGAATCAGATATGAAGAAAAGAGGTAAGATCTTAAATATTTATACTCTGATAAAGGTAAGATAAGTGGAAATTTTTGTTTCAAAAGAATGGATCTAGGTATGCTTGATAGATCTTGTCCTAGTCTCAAAACTAGGGCACAACTAGAAGAAAGAAGATTTGATATGAATAGATCTGATAGAAATAATGAAAGATATGTTATTCCTATGCATAGAAATAATTTTTGGACTAACAAGTGGATGCAAGATCCTAGAAAGAATTTTTTGTAGGTTCATCACTATGATCCCAATGTGCAGTACAGGAAAATTTGGGGATCGTTTAAGAGAAAGAGAGGGTTGAATCTTTGTTATAGTTGCAGAAGACTGGGACATCTTTATAAGGAATTCCCTGGTAGAGTTCCTATTTGTCTTTGTTGTAAATCTGTTGGCCATGAAGTTTTGGATTTCCCTAGAATGATTGATAAAGTTGAAAAGATGAATATAAGACAAGAAAACCATGAGACTAAGAATATGATAGAACACCAGAAAGAATCAGAGCCTATATTATTGCAGATGAAAGAAACACTGAATGATCACAGAGACATCAGTTTATTAGAGATATTAAAAGAGGAGTGCATAGAAACAATAATAGGAGACTTCGACATAGACTGTGTATTAGATGCAAAAACACAAGTGAATATCATGATAGAAAATACTTGGGAAATTTTGGGAAAGCCTATTATGGTTCCTTCATTGGGAGGAATAGGATTGTTTGAATGAAATATGATAACCCTGTGTGGACTACTTACTCGTGTACCTATGGTTTCTCATGGAGCATCGACGAAATAAGACTTTGAAGCCATTAAGTTTGTTGAGAACAACGATCCTTTTGTACTTTTGTTAGGAAGGACCTGGATTGAGAAAGATTAGATCTGAATGAAAGAAGAAGAGGAAGCTATAGAACAAAAAAATAAATAATTAAGGGATTTCATGGCTAGGATAATAGGGCGCTTAATAGAATAACAAAAGGGCAAGTCGAAGAAATTGAGGACCAGAGACTTAGCTTTCAAAGTTGATATAACACAGAAAGGCTTGAAAAACCTATCCATGAAGGAGAGAAGAGAACCTACCCTTGAAGTAATAAGAAAAGAGGTATTCCACTTAAACCCTTTGAAAGACCCTCAGTAGTGTGAAGTTACTATGCTGAGAGCATATAAGAATAAAAATAGAAAGAGGAACCCAGTGACTTAGATCACATGAAAGAAGGCCAGAAATCTCAACAAGAAGAAAACAAAGTTAGAAAAATTGCAGGAAGTTCTAGAGAAGACTTCACAGAAACAAGGACTGCAGAACTTGAACCTCACAAGAATAGCAAAACAATGCAGACTGGAACTTCTCCACGACAAAGCAATATGACCATTGGAGGCATCCCGACCATTAGAATGACACTCCAGAATGACTAGAAACACAGTTATTATCGGAAATATCGCCATTGGACCATTGGGACCATGCCATAATGGATGGAATCATATTGAATGTCTCACCGGGGAAACTTTTTTCAAATTGTGATTATTTGATGCCATAAAGAACTAATTTCTATCGCGTAGTGCTTATTGAGACCTCGCCAACCATTTTTCTTATCGTGAGTATTTATCCACCTACCCGAGATATCCGATCTCGAGCATGTATGTCAGGTGAACGCAGTGCATTAGAGAAGTCTATGGAGGAGATCCTAATAGACCTTATGGCTGAAAAGGTCATGTCTGCAGGTGCACAAGCTTCATCGACAAGAGGATTGCAAGCATCCCCATCGACTGCATGTCGATATGGACCCTCCCAAACTGCGATAGAGAAAAGAAGCAAGCATCATGATGACTTGGAAAATACGAAGCTCATCCCATCAGTCATGCTCGACTACATCCTACCTCTGGATGGCACGGTTAGTCATGACAGTGTTCTGAGAGATTTTGAATACATCCTCAACACTGTGTACCTCCCAAAGGGGATACACACAGTTGGAACACAGCTAGAACTGATCCCTGATCTCAAGATCAACGACTTTAACCTAGTAGATAGAAAGAATTATGTGCTTCTCGCACCGCATAAGTACTTGACAAAGAAAACAGGGAAGAATCCAAAGATAGTCCCCCAGCCATGGACTAAGGAGATCACGAGGTCCACCATCCTCAACGTTATGAATATACCCCACTTCGGCAGACATCAGGAGGTTAACACGTGCATTAAACTCCTCCTAGTGTGCTACCATGGAGGTTATCTATGGTTAGACAAACGCGTGACTATGGATCTGACGTTGATCCACATGATCACTGGATTGAGTATGCAGGGACCAGACCCTCAGAACTTCTACCAAGGGAAGGCTGCAGATCACACCCTAGTGCAGCAGATAAAGGACATCTACGACGATGTGGAGAAGGGCAAGAGGGGCTACAAGGTAGCCTCCATCCAAGATGGAGCAGTGCACCTAGATTTCTAGTTGATCGTTGGTAATCTTGTTAAGAAGAATATACCAATGTAGTTCATGGGTTTTGTCTTCGACCTCATAGGAAAATGCATTGAAGGGATGCAGATGAACTGGGTGAGCTACCTTGTCAACCAGTCGAAGTAATATTGTCACGAAGAAAAGGACTAGAGCTACGAGTTTCACTTCAGTTGGTTGTTAATTCTCGTTGCCTTCATCACTTGGGAGGTGTCGGAGGGAGAGACCTTCCCTGAATTTGAGTCTTCTGAACCAATGGTCGTGAAGTTCACTACCCTGTGGTATTTGAGCGACATGGCAAATAAATGGTATTCAAATGCGGTGTTTCACACCTATTACTTGTAGCTGAAGAGGGCCATTGAATCCTTCCCTCGCATGACGTCGAATACACTCCATAGGTTTAGGACACTTTCAAAGTTCCTCGTAGAAAGACACTTCATTTACATCACTGCACACAGGGATGAAAACAAGGAAGAGCTCCAGTAATATTACAAAATCATCGAGGAAGATATGGAAGACATAACCAAGGAATGGCCTGCAGAATTCCTTATACCATTCAAATAGACAGAACTCTCCAACCCCGACCTCATCGTAAGTCATGTAGTCACTTGAGAAGAGTATGAGGGACCTAGCAGCAGCAAGAATAAAAAGAAGGAAGAGGTGCAAGAAATAAATAGTGCATCAGAGGAAACTACACCTGATTCACTTGGAGGAGGACGAGGTGACGAAGTGAACCAAGAAGAGAAAAAGGAAGAAGACGAGCAGGAAAAGGGCGAAGTGACACCGCCTAAGGATCCCCTTATGGAGACTGAGACATCCAAGAAAAGAAAAGTTTCCCCAAAGAAACCTTCAACACGGAAGAAGGCACAAGTCAATAAGCCCCAGTCACAAACTGTGCTTACAGTGGATGATATTGATCTCATCATCATTGTTGTAGCAGACACTTTGAAGGATATTTTGCAACACAATGAAGAAAAGAAGGAGACAATGTATGACAGGATCGAGGCGGAGCTGAAAGGGGTACAACAAGCCCTCTATTCGAGTCGCGCAGTGTCTACTGCACCATCATCATCAGAAGGTATAGAATTGGGAGATGAGCCTGCCCAACTACGCAGATTAGCAGATGTGACAGAGGCTCGCTTTCATCATGTATAGGAAGAAAAATAATAGGCCACAGAGGCCTTGAAGAAAGCAAAGGAGGAAGCCCTAGAGAAACTCCACGTTGCGCAGCAAGATAAATATGACCTCGAGGTGAAGTTTGCAGAGGATAGAGAGAATATCCATAAAGAAAAAGAACAATTGCTCATGGAGCAGATGGGAGTTAAAGAAGTAGTGACTAGAGAACCTTGCTCTGTGTCGGGTCTGGCACAGATGGAAGAAGAGACAATGGAGATCCAAGTGGGGAAGCTCATTGAATCCATTCAGTAGCTTCAAGCAAGAGGAGTAGAACTGGAACTATAAGTAGTGCCAAGAACTCTGTAGGAAGTGCGAGACCAGAGGGAAGAAACTGCCAGGAGTGCAGTCGAAATAATCAAGGCATTAGCTTTAGAATGCAAGAAACTAAGTAACCGAAGTGTGTAGACCTATGAGCGCCTTACAGAAGACCCATAACTGAGGACATTGGAGTCACAACTCTAGGAGGAGAAGCAACAAGAATCGATAGTACAAGCACAGTTGAAGCTATTGTTAGCAATAGAGAATATGAAAATTTCATAGGAAGTGTACCCAGTTCAGCAATAGGTCAATACCATCCAGAGTAGATTCATGGAAGTGACCCAGAGACTCCAACCGATGCAGGACGAAGCCTGTACACTTTTTGAAGAGATTGAAGGATGAGGTGCACAACTAGAACAAGTGGTCACCACAATGGAACAATGCTTGGAAGGACCTGTCACCAAGAAATTCATTTAGGATTTCGTCAAGCAGGAGGCTCTAGCGAAGTAGAAAGTCAAGGAAACTCAAGCCAAAATCGAGGCCTTCAAAGCAGAATTGTCTAGATTAGAGTGACTTAGGATTAGTCACAAGTGAGTGTTGGGATCATGTTGGCCCTTGACCAAGTTTTGGAGAACCTTGGTCATGTTTGACCATTTTTGGGAGTTCGACAGGCTAGTCGAAGATGGAGCGCCTAGGCGAAGTGGATATCGCAGGATCTTGCCCCCTTTTGTGGGATTTTTGGGTTCAGGGATTATGTAACAGGTATGGGATGTTGGCCCATGGGTTTACCCATGTTTAGGGACCTTTTTTAATGTATAAATAGATAGATAAGTGATGTAAGAAGTAGTAGTTGGATCTATGTGAGCGAATTGGCTTAGTGCATGATTGGTTGGCTTTGTGACAAGACTGTGCTAGGAATTGCAGAGCTAAGTGCAAGTGATTGTAAGGGATTGTGTAAGGCTTTGTGCTTGGAGAGAACTTGGAAGGAGGATATGGAGAGGTGAATGCAGATCTCCTATCCTATGCGGAATTGGCTTTGTGGCTTTTTGCATGTAAGAATATTGGAAGAAGCTAATAAAAGGGGAGAAGAGTTGGTGGATGTATCCCCACGCTGGGGGTGAACCACATATATCATGTGTTGTGGTTGCTTTGTGCAATGTGGTTGATATGTTATTGATGTGATTTATGCTTAGTGATGTAATATTTATGTATGTTAGATGCATATGATGTAGTAGATTAGTGCTTGATAATATGAATGAAGGTTAGATCTATTTTGATGCTATGTGTTGAAGGTTTAGATGTGCTTAGATCTTGAGTAATATTGTGATGTTTTGTAATTAGGGTTTTAACCTGCGATGTGAATAAGGGTAAAGACTAATGAATGTTAATTTCTAAGTGATTTGTTAAGTATCGTGATCACATATCTATGTCCCAACTAGGTTGTATACACTTGATTCCTACAACCCCCCTTGCCTCTACCTCGGGTGAGACTTCATCTGCTTCGCAGGTGTTTCTGAAAGGGCCAGTAGTTAGCGCTTTGTTAGTGCATTGTTGAAGAATTGAACCCTGTGTCTACCCATGTCCCAACACATCTCACAGGTGCTCATCGCTACTAGGTGAATCATTTCTACACTTCTTCTAAGGGCATCGACCACCCTATTTTCCTTTCCCTTGATGTGTTTGATTTCAAAATCAAACTCACTAAGGAGAGCCATCCAACTTGCTTGTATAACATTGAATTTTGGTTGATCAAACATGTGCTTCAACCCATAGTGGTTTGTCATAAGTACAAATATCCTACCCATGAGGTAATTCCTCCACATTTTTAAAGCATCACTATGTCATCCAACTCTAGATCATGTGTCACATAATTGATTTCATGCTCATGCAATTTTTTGGATTCGTAGAAAATTACACATCCTTCTTGAATAAGGAATCCTTCGAGTCCTTCCTTGTAGGAATATGTACACATGAGGAAGTCATTATCAGGGTATGCAATCTTCATCATGGGCACATGGGTCAGAAGGTATTTAAGTTCCTAAAATATTTCTTTACGTTATGATGTCCAAGTGAATTTAACCCTCTTTTTTTGGAGGGCAGTGATTGGACAACCAATCTTGGAAAATCCTTTTATGAACATTCTATAATATCATTCTAAGCCCATAAAGGATCTGATATCAGATACATCCTTTGGGGTATGCCATTCCATAATAGATCTGATCTTGTCAAGGTCTACTTCCACCCCTTCTTCAGAAATAACATGGCCCAAGTAATGTACTTTCTTCTGGAAAAAGTCACACTTGCTAAACTTAGCGTAGAATTGATGCTCTCTTAGTACTTGAAGTACAAGTCTAATATGTTCTTCATGATCCTCTATGTTCTTGGAGTATATTAAGATATCATCAATGAAAACCAATACAAATTTGTCTAAGAATTTGATGAGTACATAACAGTGGCAAGGGAATTGGTTAATCCAAATGGCACCACCACAAATTCATAGTGGCCATATCTAGTCCTGAAGGATGTTTTTTGGATGTCTGCATCCTTTATTCGAAATTGATGGTATCCATAACTTAAATCAATCTTTTATAAAATGGAAGCACCCCCTAATTGGTCGAACAAGTCATTGATTCTTTGTAAGGGGTACTTGTTCTTTATGGTTGTCTTATTGAGTTGTCTATAATATATGCACAATCAGAGTGTTTCATATTTATTCTTCACAAACAAGACTAGTGCTCCCCATGGAGACACATTGGGCCAAATGTAGCCTATGTCCATCATTTCCTTTAGCTGTAGCTTGAGCTCAACTATCCCATGTGTACTCATCCTATAGGGTGTCCTAGAGACTGGCACTGCTCTTGGTGCAAGTTCTATTGAGAAGTCAATGTCTCTTCTTGGAGGTAGACCCGGTACCTCTTCTGGAAACACATATCTATACTCTCTTAATATGGGGTGGTCCTCTAGGTTCGGTGTGTCATCCTCAATAGATTCCAACACCTCTATTTCATATAGAGGACATCCCTTTCTGCAATATTTCTTTATTTGAAGGGTCGATATTCGTCACACTGAGACATGATTCTGAATCCCTTGGAGGGTTATCTTTCTCCCTTCTTCATTTACACATTCTAAAGTTTTATGGTAACAGTCCAACTTAGTTTTATAAGAATCCAACCAGTCCATACCAATCAACAATTCATAAGATCCTATGGGAAGTATGTTAAGGGTCGCTTGGGTGGGAAATCCATCCATGATGAATTTGCAAGCTGGTATGACCTCTGCTACTTTTCTTTTGGTTCCACTGGCTAGTTGTACCAACCATGGATTAACATGTCTAACAGGTTTCAGTTTACATTTATCAACAGTCTAAGGGGCCACATAACTCAAATTAGAAACAAGGTCAATTAAATCAAAAACTAGACAGTTGGCGATCATACCTTCCATCTCCAACACTGAATCTTGGTGGTCATTTTGTTTATTATCCAAAGCTACATAAATCCATGGCATGCTCCTGGCCACATCATTGAATGTGGTAGCTTCTTGTATGTTTTAGACTTTCCTATTGTTTTGTTGTCTGTGTGGGAAATCCCTCAGCAAATGTTCTTCTTCGCAACCCCAACATTTCAAGGGTTCTCTCTTTGGGTTATCAGTCTTTCCTGGGGTTCATCCAAAAGGTTTATTTCCACTATAGGAGGGAAATTATGATGATACACACTTCAGGTAGGAAGGATCATCCTAGAATCCTTCCTATAGTTCTAAAATCTTGAGGGTTTGACCCCCTTATTCTTGAATCTGAAACTATTCTTCTTCTTCCAATCCTCTCAAGGCTCCATCTGGCTCCTGAGTTGTTCATAAAAATACCTTGCCTTTTGGATAGTGTATTCTAAGGTCTTTTATTTGTCAAAATGAATCTTGTTCTGGTAGGTCTGAGGTAACCCAATGATAAATCATTACACTTTTACCTTTTCATCCTTTATGTAGGGTACATACCTCAGAAACTCAAGGAATTTATTGACATATTCCTCTATGATGAGTTGTACCAACTTGAGTTCATAGAACTCCTTAGTGTCCCCTGCCTCCAGAGGACTCTCTCGATGAGTGTACCCTGCCTCTAGGTTGGGCCTTCCTCAACGTACTTCTCCATGTGTGTCCACTTATGGGACCATGTTTTCTTATTTCAGGTTGAATTTGACTTCTCTTCGTATGTCATCAATCCACATGACTGGTTCCAGGTCCATGTTGTATATGCCTCTATATATCGGATAAGATCTGTTGCAAGACTGGATTAATTTCCATTTGTTTTTCTTTCTCCTTTATCAATCTCTTGTTGTCAGCCTTGAAACTCTGTAATTCGGCCATAAGGCTCCTTATAGTTTTAGCTAGATCCAGAGGGGTCTCCACGGCCCTCCTCTCGTCAAACTCTTCGTCTCTATTGTGGGATCCAATCCCCACTTCATGGCGCATCACCATCCTTTATGTTTGTGGTTTCCCATGATTCATTGATTGTTGGAGTGCTGGAAAAACACTTGTTGTTAACTAAGAGTCTATTATTTCATGAACAACACATAGTTCATTTCTATTAAATACACACAGAGTAGAAATTTTTCATTCTTTTCTTTAGTAATAGTTTAAGCAAACTCTTTAGGAAAGAGGTAAGGTAGGGTGTCACCCTTAATATTTTCTTTAAACATGGTTTTTAAGCGACTTGTCCATGATCCCAAGAAGACCAAGTTTTGTAACCATGCTCTGATACCAATTTTTAACACACTCATGGTGGGGAGTCAAAATTTCATTTTTCTTAAGAAATCAAAACCTCCATTTAGGGTATCTATCCCATTCTACTCATCCAGAGCTTTCCAGCCATGGTCTCCATGCTCAAAACAGATCTTAGAGATGGCAGATATACCTCTACCCAGTTCCTCAGGTGTTCATTGGTCTAGGCCATGGGGATTCCACGTGGGTCCGACTCAATATGTTTCTCCTTGAACTGACAGTGTTCTTAATTCTATGGAAGAAATCCATCTACCAATGAATCCAATGAATGGACTTGGTCCTCGTCTGACTCATAGGTTAATGGGGAATTTGGCATTCGACATTTGGATTTGAATTCCAGGCTTATACCCTTCCCTCCATATACACTCGCATATGATCGTGGGCTATGACCAGATGCAAAGACAATAGGTGCCAAGACAACCACCATGTGAATCCTCCGGAGTGGAAAATCTTTGAAGTTCATAATATGACGTCACGTGTCCTCCGTGAATTTTATGGCCTTGATTCACTTCAGGACTCTGGGGTTCAACAGTTCTCAAGTCTTCACACACGCAAAGCTCCAAAGTGAAATCCTTCCGGAGTGTCGTATCTTCTGACACGTGTCCTCCTCTATTCAATGATCATGATGAAATATGGTGCTTCGGCCTTCAGGAGTTCTTGCACCTCCACTCTTCAACTCTTTCAGAGTACTTCTGCTCCAAATTACAGGAGATGGTGACACCTGTCCTTACCAATGGGCAACTCAAATCTACTCTGCTACTTCGGCACTTCCGGCCCCTTTGGACTCTCTATGATACTACACTCTAAATCCTCTAGAGTCCCGAAGTCCTGGACTCCCAAAGTGCCATTCCCTTCACCAACCACATTGGCTAGGTGGGCACGTACTGCGAGATGACATGTAGATGGGTCAAGGGAGACATGTTCCCTCACCTGGGATGACACATGTCACGTTCCAAAGGCTCTATGGGGTACGTGATGTGCATGAATCCAGGTGGCACATGGCTCACCAATATTAAATCCACATCACCATGGATGACATCACTGTGCCTCGTCGCTTCGATCTGATCGTCTTTCAACATCCCTCAGATCTCATGGTCGAGATTCAACCAATACCAATTTGTTCACAAATCGATGGTTCATAGTGATTGCGAAACCCCAATGTGCTCGCTCTTTATTGGAGAGTTCAATCTCTGCAATCTGAAAAGTGTTCACCCTACTCTTTTTAATCGTGGTCATTGATCATCCACCCTGATGAGATCAATGACGTTGGTTGATTGCGAACCATGAACTAGCACATCCGTTAATTTCTCCTTCACGCTCCACAATGATTCCCAACCATCGATCTAATCGAATGGTTGGTTTTTGATCCGTTAACTCCAGTGGATCTTTAAGTCAATATGACTACTGAGATTGATTTTTATTTCAATGAACATCTCACATTCATCGCCTCTGTCAGGTTCTTGATTCATCTACGGCTCTTGTTACTCAGGGATTTTGGGTAAATTTTGACTATCGTGAAGTTTGACATCCCAGGGCTTCTATATCCCAAAACTATGAAACCATCAAGAGCTAGCTCCTTTCGTACTTAGTGCAAGGTTCCTAGACCTAGGTCACATGGACCTTCTGATGACTCTCGAGATATGAGCTTTACTCTTAGCCAAGTTTTGGTTAATTTCATTAATTGCGAGTTTAAGGTCTCTCAGGCTACTGGATTGAAGGAAGCACCTTCCTAACTTGCAGAAATTTAAGTTATGAAATAGGGTGGGGGAAACTCGTAGGATTATCAATACGATAGCAGTGCCAAGCTGTTTTCTCTGACTCCACAACTCTGAGGTAGCTCCCTAGGGAAAACACCTTCGAGTGTTAAACTGGAGCATACGGGAAAAGAATAATCATAAGTTCTCAAGGAAACCAAAGTATACATATAACTTAACTATTTTAATACATAAACCATTTATAGATATGTAAATACATGCATGAAACCATTAATTCCCAATTCAATGCATAGAGTATGAAAACACTTATCATAACTAGATAACGTGAAGCGACTGCTGGAAGGGGTGCCCGTTTCCACCCAACCATAGACTCAGTCACTCCTAAAGGATTTACCACTAGCCACCCCCGATCTAGGCCACGATTCTTTGAGATTGAATCTCTTCTTCCAGCATAGAAACATATAGGGATGAAGGTTACTCTCCTTCTCCCGACTCAGTCTTTATTTCCTGCGATCAAAACACACTCTTTTCACAGTTCTTCCTCAAACCCGAGATTTCAGTCCCTCGTCTTTGCACTCTTTGTAGGTCTTCCCCTACCCACCATGCCTTCCTTTCTTTCCTTCCTCAGCAAGATTGCGTGTGGCCCGAATTCCCAGTCCGTGGTCAAGTATGGAAGCCTTACAGATGGGATGTCTGCCCCATCCCCTCATTAAATATTGAGGAGTTCTTCCCACCTACCAGCCTGACTGTAATTCATTCTTGGGTCATAGGGTTGTTCTGATCCTGAGAAATTAAATCCAGCAAAGTACTCGTCCGGTGGAGGTTAACGCAACCATTACTGGTCCCCTTCACCATCTCTTTCATAGCATTCATGGTCTCTCTTAGCACACCCTCTTTCCATCAATCATGCAACACTTATCCATTTTCTATTAAATAACATAATTACATTCATCGACCTTTTATACAAAGGTCCATCAAATCGAACATTCACACATATTGAGTTTTCCATAGTCTCTTGGCCAATATAGTTATATTTACAAATTGGGGGAAGCAGGGTGTTACAGACCACTTCATCCAACGTCAAGGAATTTGTATTACTGCCTATGGCTACAACCAGACTATCCCACAAGTCTGGTAAAGATCAAAGTAAACTAATACACTTATATTCATATGAAATTTTAATCTCAACATATACTAACTGACTTACCATAGTATTGAAGGCATTGAAATTCTCTGCCACTGGGTCTCCATCTCTCATCCTCGGGCTATACAACTTCCTTCTCAGGAATAGGTCATTTACTAGGGACTTAGACTAATACAACTTCCCCAACGTATCCCATAAATTCTTGGTTGTAGCTTCCTCTGACACATTCAGTAATACTGAATCTAAGAGACACAATCAGATTATGCTCCTCGCCTTCCAATCCAAAATTTTCCAGTCATCTATTGAAGTTCTTGTAGGTGTAGTACCTAGATCCACTGTGATCCACTGATCTTTTCCCACCAACAGATCTTCCATATTGTTCTTCCATAGCTCAAAACTTTTCCCATTAAAATTCTCGATCTCCATTTTCGAATTGATCTCCATTTCTCTTCACCTGAAGAATCAATACCAAAGATATCCCACTGTAACAAGGATTATCACAGTATCAATTCAAACCGTTAACCACAAAGGTGTCCCCCTAAAACCAATAATTTATCTAATACCAAATGTAGATTTTAATCTTGTACAATTATTTACTGCAAACAGAATTTCAGTAAAAGAACATAAAAGATACAATGGAAAATACACACATTACACAGAGATTTTTCCCCTGGAAACCCAAACTGGGAAAATCAACATATAATATATTCATTCACCTCATACATTGTTTACAATACAATATACATATATGAGCCAGCGGCATCCAAAAACCTAACCCAATGACTTGTATTAGTCTACAACAATAATTCCTTAATAGGAAATAGAAAACCATCAGCAAAAAACCATGTGTCGAAAAATCACCCAAAAATGGACATGAAAATCGAGGTGACACAAAAATGAGGCAAACAATGCGACATGAAAATCATCCCCCTGCAACCCCCGAAGGGGGGGCTTAGTGTCCCCCCTCAAACCCCCCTGCGCGCCTGACGCAACATAGCTACAACTAGTCGTGCAAATAATATAACACATACCCAACAAGAAATACAACTACAACCTAAATTAATCAAACCCCTAAAGATGGTTAATAAGGACCCAATATCAAGTATTTGGATAACGAATTATGGGAGATATTTATGGTTGCAACATTATAACTTATTTGTGTTTATAGAACTAGATTTGGTAAAAAAATCATGGCATATCGTAGACCTATTTTAGGGCTATATGTATGTAATCACATTGACTTGGATTCATCCTACATGTTTGGAAAATGGTTAATTCATTATTTTAGTTGTTTATATGAATTTTTATATAAATATAAGCTTTTTAGGTGAAGGAAATACAACTACAACCTAAATTTAATCATTAACACCTAAAGATGATAAATCAAGAAACAACTTCAAGTAGATACAAAATGAGAATCCAATTTGAACTTTCAATAATTCCAAATAATAAATAATTGGAATCAAATTGATTAATGAATAATCAAGAACTAATCTTAAGCTCAAAATGACTTACTCTAGAGTCTAAATCTAATTCTAGGATTGAAAACTTTTCTCATCAAACACTTGAACTGATCAAGTGAGAAATAAGTTTAACCATGTTTTATGGGTGAATGTGTTTGACCATATCAATGTCCCCTTATTTGACTTGATTTCAATGAGCTTGACTATGATCATCTTCCATCATTGAGCATAATATTCATCATTAAGGACTTGATCTTTTTATCAATTGATACAAAGGAAAAATAAAAAACGAGGCCTTGTGAAAATTATTTAAGGATGTTCCAAATTGAAGGATATTAAAAAAAAAATGATATCATTCACCCAAGCATGTGCCATTTGGATATAATGCATCAAATTCAAGTATTCTTATTTCCAAATCTCAACATAATTGTCAATTATGTTTCTGCAAGCTTCTATGGAATCTATACCATCTATACAAATTGGACAAGAGAACAATTACTTCCTTGTATCAAATGAAAATACATATTGAGAATCCTTTTTCCTAATAGGGTGAAACTCTTAGCTACATGTATGACCCCAACATCATATGGAATATATCTATTGATATTCTCAATTCCAATATCCCAAAATAACCTATATTTCAAACATATGTTGAAGTTAAAAAGGTTAACTTATGAATATATTTTAGGACATTTCAACATGCTCCAATCCACAATAAAAATAATTTAATATATAACATGTAATTTTTGATTTATCCAGTTTATAATTTTGTAAACAATATACATTTATCTATGCACATCACTTGACCTTGGATTATTTCCATGGATTAAATGCAATTTCCAAAAGAGAATAATTTGTTGGGATGATACAAATTTTTTAGCAAGTAACTCATATAGAACCTTCAAAGTGCTTGTTTTACACATTCCCCAACACTATTGTTCTCTCCCTTTCCATGTCTAGTCTCAAATAAATTCCAAATATCTTTAATACGCGTTTGTTATGAAAGTGACACCACCAATAAAATGATTGGGAGGATTTAAATTGACCAGCACAATCATTCAACCATATTCAATGTTGGTTGAAGTGGACCCCATGTACATTCAATGATTAATAAATTAAATGGAAACAATAATAAACCAAATGTGTATCATGTGTACGATCATCACTATTATAGAAATGGTACTCTTTGATCACATGACAATTATATGAATTTATTTCTAGACCATCAATATCGATTTGTGCATGTCTATATGGGACATAGACAAGTATAGATACCTAGTTGGAATGATGATATTCAATTTGTATCTCCTTTTGTGACATAAATGTATAGTTCTCTACAAAATAAACCAAGTGTCATAGTATAATTCAAATTCAACATCATAACAACAACAACACATGTCACAAATAGTGATAGGTCTAATATACCATCATTTTTAACTTCACAAATATTTTGATTTGGATATCAATATCACAGTGACTTTCTTTGAAATTAGAGAATAATTCAACTTGAGACATCTCCAATAAATGTAACACACCCAACCCCTTAACTCTTACTTAGGTTGGAGGGGTGTCAAAATTTCATCTTCTTCACTTCAATTCCTTTCTCTAAATAAATCTCATGGATGGATTCTTCTCATTAAGAACTGTCCAATGACTATAACCATACTCAAATTTGTGTTCTATATCAAAAGTTGTGGCCTTCTAAAGTTTATAATCCTTCATTAGCTAAAAGCACCACACTACCATGTGGAACCCACATGGCTCCACGTCACCTATACTTTCCAACATGGCACCTATGATGTAGACGTGGTTGTTTTCCATCAACTCACCGAGACCCTTGACTCTCTCACACTTGACCACTTCACCACATTCTTTCGATGTCTGATATTTCAGGGATTGACCCACCGAGACACTAGACCACCAACCCACTGGAGTAAACTTACACTTTAAAACCTTAAGTGTCGGTTTTGGTGAGGGATCTAGCACCTTAGATACCTTGACAAGACCTACCATCTAGTGTGACACATGGCTACTGGGGTACTGGCCCATCAGGAAACATCTTGCACACTGAACCTCAAACGCTTGATCCAGTGACTGAGATGGCACCCAAGACACGTGGCCCTGTCATTAATTTCCACCTGTCATGACATGTGGCACCCATGATCCGATATGGATCGCTACTCAAAACTTTGAATTATATTAACATGTGACACAAAATTCAGTTGACACGTGGACTAGCCATCACACGACACGTCATCACCAACATAAGGTTTATCCAATCAGGTGTTAACACTTTACCTTTGTGAATTGGATTAGATATTTCATTCGACATCAGTAGAATGTGTTCTCCTCCACTCACAAGCTAATAGGGAAGGACAGAACCTTTCCCCACTGGGGAAAAATCAAAATTTGGATAATCTTTCAGGGGCATGGTACTCCAGTACCCCGAGGCATTAAACTCCCTCCTAATATTATCAATGACCAAGCTCTTTTGGTATCCTTTATATGATGACTAAGGATTAACACACCCATCCAAGTATTATGTTTGACGAGGATCCACACTTGACTCACCCACCAACCCGATACAAACAAGTGTCGTTCTCTGGGTGCACTAGATGCCTCCTTGGAAAGTTGCATCACAATGAAATCATCTTCATTTTTGTTTACAAGGAAAGGGGTGGAACCGGGGGCTGAAACTTTGTCTCATCGGGTATTGGATGAATGCTAGGGCCTAACACATGATACCTTCCAGTATCCCGAAGATCTGATATCCCAGTTAACCGAGGGCTCTCACCACCAATTCCAGATCATTCGATAATGATCGGACAAATGTCGACCAACCTCCCCATCAATCCAACGACTCTCAATCTCCATGAAATTCTTACTGATAAATCTAGTTCCCCTTCCATATGAAATCCTAGTAAAATAGGTATTCTTCTACGTACACAGGAACTATAGACATAAAGTATTTTTTTTAGTTTCCTTACGAGTTCTTACTTGAACCAATACAATTCTACTGACTACATTAGCATGCCAAATTACACCCAACATAATAGACTTTCAAATAATACAACAATTCATTTGAATTATACATGAATACCTATCCATGAATGAATTCATAGAAAGCAACCATTCATACAGTTCCACAATTACTTTAGTGCAAGGGATTTCCCTGAAACAACCATTCAATTCATTTATAGGCATGCACATTTATGAAGCAATTACAGGCACCAACCATTCATTTTTACTCTATATATAGAGCATATGAATACTTATATGTTCACATGATGTTTCCAACCAACTGACTATGGGTGAATGCCTTTCCACCCAACCATAGGTATTATTGTTCAGTCACTTCGACAACATGCGACCTGTAATACCCCTAGGTCGAACACCAGATGTGAATGTCAATATATATATATATATATATATATAAGTTGGTGAGTTGTTGGTGTCAAGTCTTTGATTCAATTTTGTGTGTGCATTCCATAGTTTGGTGATTGCGCGAGGATTGTGCATCAAAGAAAGAAAGTGCACACTTTATAGTGTAGCACACACTTGTGTAAGCATGTGAGGATGGTGCACCAAAAGAAGAGTGTGCACATCCCAAATTCTTTCACACATCATATTAAGCTCATAGTTTTGAGGCCAAAGAGCCTTTGTATATATGTTTTGTTTTAAAGCTGGTGAGCCTAGATGCAAAAGGCCAATGCACCTATATTGTAAATGTGATCACTCTCAATATTGTTAATATAACCACATCACTACACATAGACTCAACTTAGACGAAAAAGAGATGGGGGCAAAACTCCATGGAAAAGGAAAAAGGGGGAAGATTAAGTCAAGGGAATATTTTATTAATATTTCTGGAAGTTTAATTTATGGATATGTATTTATCCTAAGCTCCTAAGGGTAGGGAACAAGTCATCAAATGGCTAAAGTTACTTATGAAGGTGACAAGTTTCGATTTGAAGGCATGAAAGATATATTTTTGGCCTTAGTGTAATTAAAGGAGAATCATTCATTCATTTTGAAGGATAATTCATTCAGGGATCATTCAAACGAATTCCCTTTGCAAAGGAATACATATTTTTTTGTAAATTGTTGTCATTTTTTCTTAACCCTGTGCTTGGGAAGGCTTGCTTATTGTTGAAGAAGCAATTTTTTAGGCCCATGAGCACTCTCTCCAGGTGGGAGTTTGCTGGGAAATGTTCCCTAGTGCATTAGGCATTAGATACAGGTCTATGATACTTCCTGTATGGCATGTTGTTGAAGCCCTATAAGGGAAGTGGGGTAGATGAGTAGAGAAGGGGCACACTTCCAGGGGTGGGACACACGTGTAGGGAATGAGGGATTGTAATCTAGTTGCAGAAGTTTGCACCTTGGACCAAATCTTTTATTGAATATCAGACCATATCCTAGTGATAGGAACCCTTTTTTCTATGGTGTTTAAGCCCAACTCGGTGGTAACCTATTTCTGAAATATTATGAGCGACATAGACTATGGATGGGAGGAACATCTGAGTCCTACACATTGTTAGTGAATTTTCATAAGAAATAAGTGTCCTTCACATGCTTGTTTAATTATTGTGTGCTCTATATTTTAAATGGTTTTATCTTCTGTATGAACTTGCATTTGCATATTGTGGTTAACTCTGTGAAATGATTGTGTGTGTGTGTGTGTGTGTGTTTATTATTCATGTATTCTACAAAATATGTGGGCATGATAGTGATAAGTGTTTATTGTTAGCTAGATGTATGACAAATCTATATATATTGTTGCTCATGAGAAGTATGACAGTTATTAATAATTCCTATAAGTTAAACTTTGTTGTATGATTAGAAGATACCAAGTCATGGTATGAACTGCTGAGTACGCAGTGAAGCAGTCCGTGTGCACAAAGTAATATAATCTACATGCAACATTGGATCGATTGCACACACAATAGAACTTGGTGTGCAGAGTGTTCCATGCACAACAATATATATGTGTACAGAAGGGCTAAAGCACGCAGAGGTGTTCGACAACACATGTATTCCAATAGAGGACAAACACCTTCAGTAACCACTCACATAACCAGATCAAAGATCAACACACCGATGTTTTCACGTGGTAAAACCCCTACGGGGAAACCGTCATCAAATAATCTCCTGAGAGAGATTTTACAAGAGAGTTTCTCACAAGCTCGATCCTTCGGCAAATGATGACCCTCCATGCTCTTTAAATAGAGATCCTTGGACAATCAGATGTTAGTCAGGATCAATGGTCATTAAGATCGAAGTATGAACAATCGGATCACTCTATGTAGAACATATAAGTGGCCGTCGGATTTCCTAACTCTAAATGCATACTAATGCATACTAAAGAAACACACTTTTACCTAATGACATATTAGGCCAGAAACTAGATCTTAACTAACTCCTAAGTGTCTAAATATCCTAACATCCCCCTTAAGAACAACTTGGGATGAGAATGAAGGATTTACAATAATGACACAATAGGAGAAGGAAGAGGCATAGAGCCTATCCCCTTAATGACAACTACGAACTCTACTGAATCGAGATTTGGAAAACTTAAACTACATAGAGAACTTTGTATGAAAATGTTTGCTACTTGATGCAGCAAGGGCAAAGGAGCACTTCAATAACAGTCATGAATAAGCTTTACGATGAAGTGCATGTGTATCTCGATGTGTTTGCTAAACTAATGTTCAACTGGGTCTTTTGCGAGCTTGAAGGCACTCTGATTTTCACACCAAAAGATGCAGTGGGATCTTGTCTTTGGAGATCCCAAACTCTAAAAAGGATCACGTAAAACCACAGGCTTTCGACTTGCATTTCTTCTTTTCGATTTTCGGCTTCTCTTGAAGAAAATGAAATAACTGTGTTTCTGCTAGGAGGCCCAAGTGATAGGTCACAGACAGGCTGAAAACATATAACACCGCGATGAACTTAAGATCCTCCAGTTGCATTAATCTGAATCAGGTGAAACCAACCAATAAAGAGTCCCTCTAAAAGCGTAATATGTATCCTAAACTGAACAGTACCACGAACACCGCGAAATCATGCAGCTTCTTTCCAATGGATTTCATGGTGTTTATATGTCAGACAACAGTAACTTGACAAGGAAGGAAAAATGGAGACGGGTATGAGTCAATTATAAGAGGCTACCAACTAATTAGCGGTACAGGGTGGCATCAACCCCGGAGATAAGTACAAGTGGCGGAAAGCTTGACTCTAATGGAAGGGAGAAAGGGATGGTTTACAATGATCCATGTGGCGACAAAAAGAAGGTCACAAGTATACTTATACTAGGAAAGAAAATTCCTTCATTAGTTTACAAAACTTGGAGGCCAAGAAATAGTCCAAATAGCCTAAGAATGTCTGTCATTTCAAATTTATTATTAAGGTTGGTTTCACATGTTTTAAGAAGTTTTGAGTCACTACTAGTAAGGATAAGGTCATCAACATAAAAGGACAAGTATGATGAGATGGCTTAAGGAGCTTTCTTGGTATATACATTAGGATCGAATGGCACCTAGAGAATCCATTGGCAATAAAAGCTATCCATTTAGCATACCAAGCTCATTGCTTGGGATTCATAAAAAGAGATTTCTTGGGGCAACAAACAAAGGCTAGAGTCATTACGGACATAACCAGGGAGAGTTTTCCATGTAGGTATTCTTTCAAATGTATACAGAAAGTGAATTTAACATCCATCTGATGGACTCCCATTTATGTGAAGAAACAAGGAATATAACAAGGCTGGGACATTTATTTTGGCTATAGGGAACAAGGTTTCATTATAGAATACCTTCAACAGGAAAATCGCTTTGGCAACTATTCGAGGCCTTATTGTCTTTCAATACTTCCATCTGATTATACCCAGTTCGGTATACCCATTTTGCATCTAACAAGTTTTCAACTTCTTTTGGAAAGTACAAAGATCTAAGAGTATAAGTTTTCCCATTAAAGAACAATACTCACTCATTCATTGTTGTATCCCAATGCGGATGGCCAGGAGCTGCAAATGTCTCTAGATCATGAGTTTAGAATTGAGCCAAAGAAGAGGCTGCATTTGGAGACTATGAGCGTGTCTGGCGGCTGATCGAAGGATGCCGAACAATATCACTAGCACGCTTCTAGGTGTTGGCCCGAACCCATCCTAGGAAAGCGATGGGCTGGTGCTTGTTGGTTCAGGACTCATTTGGAGGAATATTGGGTAGGCGAGGTGGATTCACTAAACTTCACTGTCTTCATCTAAAGAAGAATCCATAATAGAAAAAGAAGAAGGCAAAAACGTCGAATATGGCTCACAAGACAAAGAAGGCTACCAGTGGAAACTGCAGAATGAGAGATTTTCATCAAATTTAACATCTCTTCTAGAATAATTTCATTACAATGTGGTTGAAGAAGTCTAATAACTGACATATTCAGAATAACCAACAAATACACTTCTCACTTTTAGGCTACAATGCTTTCCTTTTTTCATCATGAGATGTAGGCCATCTTTATCTTGCCAAATACTGCGAAAGTGACTTACATCGGTTAATTTTAGTCCAAAACTTATTACGTTGTTATATTTTTAAGAGCCTTTGACCAGAGTGTGATTGACTATGTAAATTTGCCACGGAGTTGATTGCTTCTGCCCAATCTTGTAGACTTAATCCCTTCTGGATTGGATCATACAATTAGCCATTCTTTTAGTAATGGTTCTTTCTCTCGGCAACAACATTTTGTTGTGGTGTATATGGAACAGTGTGTTGCATTTTGGATGCCCTATGTAGTCTGACAGCAGTAAAATTGTTCACATATTCACCTCATTATCTGTTCTTAACCTTTGAATTTGATATCCCGATTGCTTTTCTACAAAGGGTCTTTATGGTAAAAACTTCAATAAAACCACTTTTGAGCTTTAAAGAAGTAAGCAAGTCACGTCACGGAAAAGTCATCCAATGAAAGTTAAGAAATACTTGCACCAGAAAAAGAAAGAGAAGTGGGACCACAAATCACTTTGTGAACAAAGATGCAAAGGTTTAGAAGGCGTTGCCAGAGGCATATTTATCCAAAGTTGTCCCAGATGATGTTTCCGAGAACACAACCGACACAAACACCCATCTGCATGAAACAAGAGGAATACCATTCACCATCGTTGATTACATAGTTGTTGCAATGAGAAATAGATAGTTTAGATAACCATAGAGCAATCATGCTAAATTTTGCTCAAGTCATCGCTGAGCAACAAAAACTGATGAAAAGCCAATGACCCAAAGTTGACAAACTTGTACAACACAGTAATATCATCAACAATTCAAGTTGCAAGAACATGCTTGGGATATTTTAGATCCTTAATTACAACTTGGTGAGGTGAAAAATCATTGGTTTTACCTTCTTTCAGATAGATGATTTGATATACTGGTAGAAGGTTACAAGAAGATTTGGAACACATAATACATCGTTGAAACCATTTTTCTACACGAATTGTTCGGATCCTTCAACAAGAGATCTATCATCATAACAAATATTTCCTTGGTGTTGCATTCATTTAGAGAAGAAAATGAAACTGATACTAGCCATGTGATCTGATGCTCACGAATCGTAAACCCTCATCAAAGAGAATTGAAAGTAGTAGAAAGGTGTATTGAAGGAAAAACCAGTAGAAAGTGCGTATCCATGAGGAAGAAGAAGAAGATCAATATTAGTGTTGTGCTTCTTCGTAGCTAGCCTAGGCTGCCATCTTCTTAGAAACATTTGGATCACATCATGACCATCTTTGATACAAAAGGATTTACCCAATGTTTGTTAGTATTCTTTTTATATTTTGGTCCTTTGTCTCCATTAGGAGACTTAAAGCTATCGCTTGTGAGTTTGGGACCTTAAGGTTGTTTGTTGTTGTAGCGGTGATGTTGCTTCTTGGGATACTTGGGTTTATCTTCTGTTGGGAAACTAAGGCTTAGTTGGAGGTACACTTGGGTGTTGATCACTCCAAGTTATACAAGTATCTTCCTCTCTAATCAAGGAAGTACCAAAAGGACTCAAGATTGGGTTCTACATAAGCTTTCCCTACAACCTCTTTCATGGCATAAAGGTAGATACAACCTGAGAATATTCACTACCTAGCTTAGAAAAGAATAATATATGCAATGCTCTTCCTTCATTTACTATCCTTACATTCTTCACATAAAATTATAGTGTTTTTTAAACTTATATGGAATAGTCTCCAAGGCAAGAAAAATCCCACTTGGACTCAGTATTTGATTTTCTATTTGTTGTGCTCGAATAATATTGAGTTTGTCAAACACAGATTTAATCTTGTCCCCTAAACTACTTTGGGGTTATCAATTCCTTGAAGGTGGTACCTTAGATTAGGAGAGATGGACATTCAAATTAGTCCACGCGCTTCGTCACTCCTATTATCCCGTTTGGCTTTCTTATCGTCACAGGTGGGGGTTGTTTCCTTTCCCATGGTAATCGGATCTGACCTTTACTTCTCAATAAATCTTCATATGGGATTTCCATTGGAAGTAAATTGTTAACTAATGTGTAATGATACTTGTACAAGACATATTAAGTATGTAGATAATGCATATTTAAAACACGAAACTAATGATCTGGATGGAAAAAAATCTCGAAAAATTATGTGTTTTAAAAACGTACTAAAAAGCGGACTTCCGATGAAGCGTTATACTTACTTTTAAAAAGGCATAACCGGTAACCAAATAACCACATGATAATGTAAGCTACTTTATGAAGTGACCCACTTTTATAAAGAAGTGGGGATCACTTTAGTAGGGTTACCTTATATGAAGCGTTATATGCAAAAATAACTCTAAAATAGAATATAAAACTACTTATAGTGATTCACTTTTTATACTTGAAATGAAATACACTTTACAATTTTATGAACTTTCAAAAAAATAACAAAAGAGACTTGAAGACTTTCCAAGACCTACTTGCTTAATAGGCAAGTTTTAACCAATTGGTCCAGCAAAACATATTGTAATATTCGAAGGAGGATTAGATGTTATTTATTTGTTGTTGTTGTTTTTGTTGTTGTTGTTGTTGTTGTTGTTGAGAGTATGCTCCAAAAAACTCTTTTCATAGAAGAAAAATTGTTGTTGAAATATCCAAAAAAACTCTTTCCTGAAGAAAACAAGTTGGCTTCGATGACAACAAGGGTTAGATCTTAGTTTTCTTACCCGAAAGATGCACCTTTCCTATATGTTTCTGATTTTCGAGATCACACAAGGCATGGGAGCCACGAAGAGGCCTGTGAGGATCCTAAAGAGTAGCATCCCGGAAATAAAAATACAAACCAAAATAAAATCAAAACTTTGCAAAAGATTTAAAAAATGCATATTCAGATTTTATACCTAGAATCACATTGTAATGAATGGTATCTTGGGCAAGCAGAGAGCAACACTGAGTGCGGGAAATGAAAAGTGTTTTTTGAATGAAACGAGTGCTCTGGAGACAATGGAACAGTCCTCTCAGCCTATAAATGTATGTAAATTCGAGAAAATGGAGATGAGGCAACTCAGCTGCACAATCTCGATCTACAGTGAGGTCTTCAAAGCGGGCTTTGTTACTATTCGACAACAGGTATTCCAACGGAGGAAGAACACCTTCGGTAACCACTCTACCTTAACCATATAAAAGATCAACATCAAATGTTTTTCTACATGGTAAAACCCTGGGGAAACATCCGCGATTGATAATGTGGCCACTTGGAAGCGGTATTTATTGAGAAAAATATTCTGAGAGATTTTACAAGAGATTCTCTGATAGATCATTGGAAAATGACCCTCATGCTCTTTAAATAAATATCATGGATGGACCAATCGAGTGTTAAACTACAGATCAATGGCCGTTAAGATCGAGTATGAACGATGGGATCACTCTATTATGGGGGCTTATATCGTGACCGTCCAGTTTTCTAACTACAAATGTATCGTGACCGTCGGATTTCCTAACTACAAATGCATAGTAATGCATACTAAAGAAACACACTTTTACCTAACGACATATTAGACCAAGTAGATCTTAACTAACTCGTAATTGTCTAAATATCCTAACATGATTATGACATTTATTTCACTTCTATAATGGTATTAAAAGAAGTGTACTCATAGAGAAGGACTCAATGCAAGTCTGGGCCTAGTACCTTAAAGTTGTGTGCATTTAATCTGGTCTACTTGTAACAGGTAGTGTTATAAGTAGTATATGGGCACTAGGAATTTTGAGGTAGCATTTTCCAGTAGTGAGTTTGGGATGCTACAAAGAATATCCTAAAGGCTAAAGTTGAGATTGTGTGAATTGGCCCAACTTGGGAGGCTAGTGAAATTACATTTTGGTATTAGAGAAATTGGTTCAACACTGGACTTGTGTGGGCCATAGATCAACATGAAATAGACATATGCACTAAGTATTAGTGTTGCATCATTTATTTTGCATGAAAAACTATTGATGCATGGAATAGAGTTGTGATGCATGGAGAAACAACAATGTGCGAGTGTGCACACTAGAGTTTAGATGTTAAAAATCATCCAAAGGAAAAAAGAAAATAAAGGATTCTGACAAATTGTGCATGTATTTCATAAAATTGTCAAATTATTTAACCTAAAAAATCTTGATAACTGCATTTTTTGTAGAATTAACAACAATTAGTTCAGGGTAGGATCAACAAAGATATTAATATCATGGCAGGTGCACAGAGAACCTATAGTCGGGATGAAGAAATGGAAAGTTTGTATGTTGGTATGGGTTTTGAAGGTACAAAATCCAATGGACATAGGGAAGGCATAGAAGAGAGAATGAACTTGGTAGAGACCATAAAAAATTTCCAAAAGGAAGTCCAAAGGTATATAAAATTAGGCTTATGAAAGACGAGGAGAAATAAGGCTTCAACATCAAGTTTCTACAAAGATTGGAAAATTTGAGAAAAAAATGGATAAGGAGACAGAGACAAGTAGGTCGGGAAGACACAGATCTCATGATGAGGGAAGAAAAACAAAAATTGTTGACAAGCATCTCCACCACTCTCCAAGATATTTAGTTGGGAGAGCGCACAATATTTCAAGTCCACCTCATGTTAGAAATCATAAGAGAAGGACTGGGGTGGATGAGCTACATGGGGGAATGAATAAGATCAAGCCTCCTACTTTTGATGGTAGGCATAAGAAGGATGAGGATGAAAAAACTTGGTTGTTGGGTATGAGGAAATACTTTCAACTTCATAATTACCCCTTGCAAGTAGAAGGGTGAACTTCCATTTATCAACTCAAAGGGGAATGTATCAATGTGGTGGGATCAATATGTGCAAGTGCAACACATTGATGAGAAGAAGGTCACTTTGAGGGAATTCAAGCGATATTTTGAAAATAAATATCTAACCAAGCGCAACTATGATATGAAAATGAAGGAGTTATTTGAACTCAATCTTGGGAGCATGACCATAGACGAGTATGAAAAGAAATTTGTAGAGATATTAAAATATGTTCCTTTTATCAAAGATGAACAGGTAAAGGTTCAAAGGTACCTGAGTGGGTTTCCATCATTTAATAGTGAAAATATACAATATGATGATCCCAAGACATTGGAAGAAACTATAAGGAGAGATAATTGTCTCTATGATCAACAAAGGAGAAGACCAAATTTCCAAAAGGATTGGGAAGAAAAGATGAAAAGAAAAGTGGAACAGAGGAAGAAAGGGACTAGGCCACCATTTTTCAGAAATATTGCGCAAGGACAACCGAATTCAAAGGATCCCAGAATGACTAAGGCAATGGAAACCAGGCCAAGGCAACATCCAATGAAGTGTTAGGGTTGTGATGGAAATCATATGTTTAAATATTTCCATCAAAAAGGTGAAAAATCAAGGACTGTGCACAAGGTATGACAAGCTGCAATAGTTGAAGACATGGGTAGAAGTGTACCTAGAATTTATGCATCCCTGGAGAACAAGAAATTTGAGTTTCAATCGCACATGATCGAGGTGGAAGGTAAGATTAATGACCAACCCATTTCTATTTTGTTTGACTCGAGAGCTAGTCATAGTTATCTAGATCCTAAAATGGTTGAAATATTCCAATTGTTGAGAAGTAAACTTGGAAAACCTTGGTTGGTGCAGTTATCTACAGGGGGGAAAAGGAAAAGTAATGAGATGATCAAGGCATGTCCAATGGAAATTAATGGACTGTGCACAAAAGAGGATTTGAATATCATACCTTTGGGCTCGTATGATTTTGTTATCGGAAAGAATTGGTTGGAACAACATCATGTTGTTCTAGACTGTTATAATAAGGCATTTACTTGCCTGGATGAGCAAGGAAATTTAAGAACAGTTCAAGGAATTCAAAGAGATATGACTATCAAAGAAATTTCATCCTTGCAATTGAATAAAAGCTACCTGAAAGGATGTCAGGGGTTTGCAGTGCACATGGAAGAGGAAACTGTGGATAAAGTGATAAGTGTTGAACACTACGCAGTACTAAAAGAATTTGAGGATGTATTTAAAGAAATATCGTGGTTTCCACCAAAAAGAGATATCAATTTCTCTATAAATATTATGTTGGGAGAATCTCATGTATCCAAGACTCCTTATAGGATGAGTACACCAGAATTGAAGGAGTTATATATGTGAATTGAGGATCTTCTGAAGAAGAGGTATATACGCCCAGGTGTGGTGTCTTGGGGTGCACTAGTTTTATTTGTGAAAACAAAGGATGGTACTCTAAGACTCTGCATTGTCTTCGGGTAGTTGAATAAGGTAACAATGAAGAACAAGTATCATTTTCCAAGGATATATGATGTTTTGATCAGCTAAGGGGTGCAAGGATATTTTCCAAGATTGATCTCAGATCTGGATATCACTAGGTGAGAATAAAAGAGGAATACATCAGCAAGACTATCTTCAAAATAAGGTATGGTCATTAAAAGTTTACAATGGTTCCATTTGGATTGTCAAATGCACCAATTGTCTTCAAGTGTTTAATGAATGGAGTTTTTAGAAGTTATTTAGATAAGTTTGTCATTGTATTTCTGGATGACATACTTATTTACTCAAAGT
>SNQJ01S0073034.1:67414-103272 GCA_010110895.2 Picea sitchensis | reverse complement strand
CAGGATGCTAGTGTTTGTTTTGGAAACTTTGGAGAGTTATGCTCACAGCCTAATCCAAAGTACTAAGCCTATTCTATTGATGGTGGAGGATCCTAGAAAAGAAAAAGTTCCAAATAATTTTTAATTAGCGTTGATTTTTATGGATGTTCTTTACGCAAAGGGGTGCATGGAAGTGAAACAAATGGAATTATGACTCAGACCCAAAGAATGCATTGAATATGATAAGCAATCATTTATTTTCCATGAACATCTATCTAAGGGAGAGAGAAAGTTCTTTTCACTAACAAGCACTATTAAGGAATGTCCTCAAACAATTCTTTTTCTCAATCAAATCTTGATGCAATGCTAAAAATTTTGAGATGCCTTATAATATGCACCATCAATCATGCATATGTCTTTTATTGTTTGCATATGAATAATGATCAATTCAACACAATGCTCGTCTTGCCAATTATCTTCTTGTATGAATGAAAACCAAACTAGCATAAGAAAAAGTCATACAAAAAATACACCCTTTCGTTGCAATCAAAACGAAAAGCGAAAGAAAAGAAACAATCAAACAGAAAAACAAACTTCACACCCAAAAGAAAAGGTTGAAGAACAATGATCTTGACTAAAATTAAGATGAAGATGTCTATAGGCCTTTGATGACCTTCACCAGGGTTTTTACTCAGTTAAACAGAGAGAAAGACAATGCATGGGTCTCAAACTCCAAATGACAGAAAAAATCAATAACAATGGTGAAGAAGGCTACAGAATCCAAATAGTAAGATGTTCGTCCTTCAAAAAGATAGATGTCATGGCTGAAAGGGAAGAAACACTGACTCACAAGGTTACTCAGCAAAGGAGACACAGAGGCAAAAACCCAGAAAAAGCAATTCTGGAAGGTTTTTCGGGCCAAAGAGGGCTGGCGCTCTGTTTCCAAAGGCAAGGAGCATTATAGCGCTCTGTGCAAAGCTATGGGGCAGCGTTGGCGCTCTAAAACTCCCAAAAATGTCAAAAAATCAAAAAATTGCAATTCAATTCCGACAATTATGTTGAGTATGATGAGGTAAGGAGCCAATAAGCTCATGAAACCAATCAAAAGAGGAGTGAACCAGGTATGAAACAATCAAGGGGTAAAACTAGGTCAATGAGGAGAAAATAAAAACAAGAAGTTTCGATTTGAGGCTATCTCCCCAGTAGAGTCGCCAGTTTCTGTTGTAGGAAAATCTCCCCGCGGACAGGTAGATTGCCTCTAAGAGCTTGACCCTAACTCTAGACAGAAAATGCTTAACGTGGACACTGACTTCCTTTCAAATCTATCTAAACTAACACATGATAAGGAAGGATGACAGAAGTACCTATTTATTGACGTTTGTCCCTACACGCTCCGAGTTGCGCTCCAATCCTTTGCTCCTTGCTGAGTTCTGCAGAAAAACAAGATACGACCACTTCCTACTCTATTGATGTTAGCTTGAAAACAGATCTATCAATTAATGATAAGTTCATGTAACATTAGACACAAACTAGAAAGAAATAGGCCAAGCGTGTCATATTGATGAGAATAACAATAGCAGTACTTACAATCGTAGATGCGAATGTGACAACTTCGTCAAGTCCTCTTCGTCTAACCCTTTCCTGAAAGATCCACAACTTGGATGACAACAGCTTCACTGATCACTCTCCTTTGGCTGACTGTGTATTTCCTCCAAGATCATAGGTTTCATACTAGCAGTTCTTCCCCCTTTCCACCATCATAGAGCCTGCTTATATAGGTTAAGAGGAGCTTAAACTCTTGATTTATGTTTAGAACAAGTTGGGAACTTCCTCCTCAGATCAGGGATCTCTTGATGAAACCAAGAATTCGAATACAACTGCCTCCTAGTCTCGAAAGATCCTCCCCTTATTCTCCTCAACGGGCCAACTACTGCCTCAGATTAGGCAGCGCTTCCTTAGAAGGGGCATCAGAGTGTTTTAGCGCTCCCTGGTAAGCTTTGGGGGGGTGCCAACGCTCTCAAGATGAGCAGCGCTCCTTTAGAGGGGGCAGGGGAGTGTTATAACACTCCTTTAAGCCTTGTAGGGGAGCGTCAGCGCTTTTAGGGCTGATATAGGGGAGCGCTCCCCCTCAGAACCTTTGTTTCAAAGCTCTCTTCAGGTGTCAAGAGTTATTTGACTTCAGTAAAATAGTTCTTCTTCTTCAAATCAAGCACAAGAGATGTTTTAAGTGTCTCCTTAGTGTCGTCGGCATGGAAGTATGCTCGAACATCATTTGCGACACTCGTGACCAACTTGTGACACTTGCGAAAGTTGTAAGGAAGATGCGACACTTACGACAATTGAGAGGAGCATGCGACACTTATCCAGCTGAGTAATTTTGACGTGTAACAACCCTGTGTTTTGCCATTTTCCTTTTGTGTGTTGAAAAATTCTGCACCTGTCCACAAATTTCTTGACATCTATCCTCATCCCTGGCCAAAAATATGAGCCATTCAACTTTGATAACATCTTGGCATGACCAAAATGTTCGACCAATCCTCCACTGTGTTTTTCCTTCAACAAATTCTCCCTCATGAAGCATTTTGGAATACATAGTTGATTTCCCCTGAACAATAATCCATCTTGGATCATGTATTCAGTCCATTGGCTTCTATCCCTGAGAATTGGAATCTCAGATGCCTCATATGCCTCCTTGAAGTTTGGATCATCTCTGTACATTTCTTTGAGGTTATCAAAACCCAAAGTCTTGACTCTAAATTCCTGCATAAGCAAACATTTCCTGCTCAAAGCATCAACAACTTTGTTAGCGGTTCCAGAAATATGCTTAATCACAAAAGTAAAATTCTGCATGAATTCAACCCATTTAGCATGTTTTTGGTTCAACTTCTTCTGTCGAGTCACGAATTGTAAAGCATGATTATCGTTGTACAAAACAAACTCCTTGGGAACCAAATAGTGTCTCCATTTCTTCAATGCTTGTATGACTGCATAGAATTCTTTGTCATATGTGGAGTACTTAATCTTCGCTTCATTCAGTTTTTCACTGAAATATGTGATTGGCATGTCGTCTTGGCTCAAGACCACTCTAATTGCAAATCCACTCACATCACACCTGACCTGGAATGTCTTGCTAAAATCCGGCAAAACCAAAATTGGTTGCTCAATGATCTTCTTCTTCAGCAGGTTGAAGCTCTTCTCTGCTTCCTCCGTCCAATGAAAATATTTATGTCTTTTCTTCACTGTATCCATCATCGGTGCCCTAATTCTGCTGAAGTTTCAGATGAATTTCCTGTAGAAGCTAGCCAAACCATGGAAGATTCAAACTTCAAACACACTCTTCGGTGATGGCCAATTCTTAATCACCTTTATCTTTTCCGGATCCATTTTTAATTCATTTGCAGAGATAAAAAAACCCAAATAAATGAGTTATGTCCTCATAAATGATGATTTATTCATATTAATAATCAATTTCTCCTGCTATAATCTCCTCATTAATGCAACTATATGCTTTAAGTGTTCTGCTTCTGTCTTGCTGAAAATTAATATATCGTCAAGATATGCAATGACAAAATTCCCTATGAAATCCTTCAGGACTTCGTTCATCAACCTCATGAAAGTACTGGGCGCATTCATTAAGCCAAATGGCATGACAAGCCATTCATACAGCCCCTCATTCATCTTGAATGTTGTCTTCCATTCATCACCTTCTCTCATTCGAATTTGATGATACCCGCTTTTCAAATCAATCTTTGAAAAAAACTTTGCTCCNTGATTATCGTTGTACAAAACAAACTCCTTGGGAACCAAATAGTGTCTCCATTTCTTCAATGCTTGTATGACTGCATAGAATTCTTTGTCATATGTGGAGTACTTAATCTTCGCTTCATTCAGTTTTTCACTGAAATATGTGATTGGCATGTCGTCTTGGCTCAAGACCACTCTAATTGCAAATCCACTCACATCACACCTGACCTGGAATGTCTTGCTAAAATCCGGCAAAACCAAAATTGGTTGCTCAATGATCTTCTTCTTCAGCAGGTTGAAGCTCTTCTCTGCTTCCTCCGTCCAATGAAAATATTTATGTCTTTTCTTCACTGTATCCATCATCGGTGCCCTAATTCTGCTGAAGTTTCAGATGAATTTCCTGTAGAAGCTAGCCAAACCATGGAAGATTCAAACTTCAAACACACTCTTCGGTGATGGCCAATTCTTAATCACCTTTATCTTTTCCGGATCCATTTTTAATTCATTTGCAGAGATAAAAAAACCCAAATAAATGAGTTATGTCCTCATAAATGATGATTTATTCATATTAATAATCAATTTCTCCTGCTATAATCTCCTCATTAATGCAACTATATGCTTTAAGTGTTCTGCTTCTGTCTTGCTGAAAATTAATATATCGTCAAGATATGCAATGACAAAATTCCCTATGAAATCCTTCAGGACTTCGTTCATCAACCTCATGAAAGTACTGGGCGCATTCATTAAGCCAAATGGCATGACAAGCCATTCATACAGCCCCTCATTCATCTTGAATGTTGTCTTCCATTCATCACCTTCTCTCATTCGAATTTGATGATACCCGCTTTTCAAATCAATCTTTGAAAAAAACTTTGCTCCACTCAAGCAATCCATCAAGTCATCCATCCTTGGCAATGGAAATATATATCTGATGGTAATCTTATTGATTTCCCTTGAGTCTGTACACATTCTCCAGCCTCCATCTTTCTTTGGGCTGAGCACTGTCAGAACAACACATGGACTCAAGCTCTCCCTAATCAATCCTTTGTCCATTAAATCCTGGACCTGTCTCTTAGCTTCTTCATTTTCCTGCAGCGTCAACTTATACGCGACTTTGTTCGGCAAACTGGCTCTAGGTATAAGATCGATATGATGACTTATACTCCTGATAGGTGGAAACGAACAAGGTAGTTCGTCCACTACTATATCAGCAAACTCTCCCAGCAACTCCTGGATTTCTTCTGGTAAATCATCTATTCTCATACTAGTCAAAACAATTTTGGGCTTTCTAACCACAATAAATTGTGTGTCTTCCTTCTTCTTAACCTCGTTAAGAAGTTCCTTCCCACTCATGATAAGTACAATGTTGCTCATCTCTGTTTTCACTTCTTTATCCTTAATCGGCAGCAACATGTGAGTCCTACCATTTTTTTCCAGGGTGTACGTGTTCTTTCTCCTATCATGAACCACGTTTCTATCATATTGCCATGGTCTACCCAGCAATAGATGACAAACATCCATGGGAATGACATCACATAATATTTCTTCTTTATATCCTCCTATTTTAAATTCAACTAAACATTGTTTAGTGACATTTACCTGATGTCCTTTTTGTAGCCATGAAACTCTGTATGGGCTTGGATGTACAACAGTCTCGATCTCCATCTTTTCTACCATATTTGTAGATACGAGATTTTATGTGCTACCACTGTCCACTATGACCTTGCATACCCTATCCTTAGTTTTGCAAGCAGTCTGAAACAGACTGTTTCTTTGGGTTGGGTTCTCTGCCTCCTTCTCCGGCTTCAAGAGAACTTTCCTCATCATCAAAGATCTTCTGCCCTCAGTGTCTTCTGCCTCAACATTCCATCCTTGAGCTTCGGTAATGTGAGTTTCACCACCATCTTTCTTCTTATCTGGACACTGATAGGATTTATGTCCGATTTTTCCACAGATGAAGCATTTCACTTCACCTCCTCTACCTCTTCCTCTTCCTCTGGCTCGAGGAAAAGTATTTCTATAAGCATACTGCCTTCCTTGTGAGCTTCCTCCTCTCTCAGGTTGAGGTTGAGGTTTCTTCCCCTCTTCTTTAGGTTTCTGAGTTCTATCTTGGGAAATTGTTTTTCCTCTGGCTTAACTTCTACCTCGACCTCTTTGACCTTTCTTCTGGCTCAGCTTCTCTTCAGCTTTTAGAGCTATCTGATAAGCATATTCCACATTTCGAATGGCCATCATGCTCATCTCATCTTGAATGTCATATCGCAGACCATTCATATACCTAGAAACTTTTTCATCATCGCTTTCCCGATGACCTGCTCTGATGTTTATCCTGTAGAATTATTCAATGTATTCTTTCACTAACATCAACTTCTGTCTCAAATTCTGCATCCTCCGAAACAGAGTGATTTGATAATCCCTAGGTATAAATTTGGATTTCATCTTTGCAACCATTCTATCCCAGCTTTTGATTTTCTGCTTGCCCTTGCAGCGTCTGTTAGCCTGCAGTTCATCCCACCACAGTGTTGCATGCCCTTTAAGTCTAGTAACGACATGTTTGAATTTGTTATCTTCCTCGACATCCTCATAGTCAAAGTATTTGTCTAGAGCTCTAATCCAATCTAGAAGTTCTTCAACATCCAAGTTGCCTTTGTACACTGGAATGTCCATTTTTTCCCTAGCACCTATCCTTGCAACAACCCTGAATAGGCGTTCTTCTGCAGCATCTTCGACTGCAACTTCTTCTCCTTCATTTCTAGCGTCATTTTCACTTTTAGCTTCACTGATATCCCCAACGTCAACTGTGTGCCTCTGTGTTCTCTCCATAGCATCAAGCCTGGCACGTAACTCACTCATTTCTCTTTCCACTGTTGGATCAGGCATTTGCCTGTCTCTCCTTCTTGGCGGCATGGCTGTAAAATTTTTCTTTTCTCTCGGCTACAGAAAGCAAAGAATATGTTATGGGCTCTGATACCACAACTGGCGCAAACCCCCTTCCCTCAGGCCGAGATCAGCGCAGGACCTTTTCTGAAACCACACCAAGAGTTAATTTAGACCCTTTGTTTAAGACGTGAAATATTTTGGGCTTCGTGAGTTGGAGGTTCTCGACGCAATGTCACAACTCTTACAATCACTAAAACATGAAATGTCAATGACGATTGACCCCTCCAATGTGATGAGCACACACCACATGTTACCCACTAGTTTCGGCTTTCGAGACTTCGACCGAATAGCCTACAGTCGTTCCTGCTCCCTTATGATTCCCCGAACTCTAAAATTTCACCTTCGTTGATATCGATGGCTGTGAGACCTCCTCGATCTAATGGCTCTGATCTTTACAGGATTTCACAAACCAGGAGTTTGAAACTCTCGACTCCAAAATCACTTGTCGCACCAATCCCCGAATTCCGAAATAGACATAATGGCTCCAATCTTTTCGGGATTTCGCAAACCAGGAGTTTGAAACTCTCAACTCCAAAATCACTTGTCGCCTCTACTTCCCGAACTCTGAAATGCCTAAATGGGCTCAACGACGATTATCCCCTGACCAAATCTTGGTCCATGTAACTTCTTCCTCCATGACCACAGTCCTACTCCAAAGACACATCGTGTTTCATGACTTTGGGGTTTTCACTGTAAAGTGCCCCAACTCCTTGTCATCGGAATTACCGAAATGTCAAACCCTGAAATGTAGAAATGTCGAAATTCCACTCCAAAGGGGGATCAATGTCTCCTATTTCTTCTCCTCCAATAGTCGCTACCTCTCCTGAGCTTCTGAACACTAAAAGACACTCAGCCTTAATGTTCTCATAGATCTGCGAGATCCAACGGTCCCCGGGATTTTGGCACTTCTTCCACGAAGAAGTTTCACCGTTCATTCACTCTTCTTCAAGGATCTCTGTCCAAAATGACTTGGCATCCTTCCACCTGAAATTGACTTCTGTGAGATGATTTCAATCTCCGCCTCTCTTTGAACACTTAAAAGGTGTTATCCCTCCTGAGTTCTCACTTGCAAACCCAAGCCTCCAAAAAGAATCGTGCTCGCACTCCTTGCGGCAACTTTCAAATAACCTCCGGTTATTTGAGTCTTCGACCCTATGCACTCTTTGCAATAGTAGTCCTTCAACCTTCACCTTAGTTGGTAAGTTCTAAGGCTTCAACCATCCCGTGCACACCTTTCACGACTCTGTGCCTCACCAGCACTTTTGCTGGTTATGAGAACAATGATATCTCTCCTGAGATTTCTGAGATAAAACTCAGAACCTCGTCAACACACACCTTGCGGACGTTCACTTCACTCTTTGTAAGAATTCTAAGGAAGAGAAACAATTGAAACTCATTCTTCTCCTCTCTCAGACTTCATACACTCAACATGAAATCATATACATGACACAACATCGAGATAAAATGCATAACAGAGAGACAAAACAACTGTAAACATACCATTTAACAAATGTAAACAATAAGCATCATAACACCATGAAAATTGAGTCAAAGCTTTATATATTAACTCAAGTTCTCATGTACATGGTTTCTTCTCTACAGTTCTTTGCTACATCTCTACAACTTATGAATTCTCTAAAATCATAATGTTCCTGTCCCAATGATACAAGGGTAAGGGTGTCTATATCCGTTTTCCCTCCTACGCTTATAAACTGTCTAATCTATTAAATCAAATCTACCTACTTTCATTAAACAGACTTAAATGCCTATTACATTCGACAGATGAGAATAATTTCTCTAGATCTGTTCATATCTCCAAGACATAAATGTAAGTACGCTTCTCCTAGCTATTACATTAATCAGATTTCAAAATTCAAAACGTTTTCATAAAAACGTGTCCTTTTTGCATCTGCGCGTTCAGTTGCTCCTTTGACTAGGCGCGTGCTTTGGCTTTCTACGATGCTCCTGCATCAGTATTACTCCTCGGCCATGGGTTTATGCACGTAATGATAGATCTTTGTAGCTTTAAGATGTCAGAATACGTCTCTATTCTGAAAAAAATTAACCCACAATTTTTTGTTGAGGAAAGTGATTTGATACCACTTGTAAGGTATCAAATCTATTATATTAGCAAAATAGAGAAATAATGCAAAGAATAATATTGAGATAGCAACAAAATACATAAATATTGCAGAGATAACAACAGAACGACAAATTATATGGAACCACAACACCAGAATTATACCTTTATTGATAGGAAACAATGTTACTTGCCTCTTCGAGGGGGCAACCTCCAGCAGAGCATAGCTCTATTACAACAATTTTCCAAGACAAAACTTCTCATACCCTCTACTCTTATTTATACTGAATCTATCTATCCAACATAACAATCTAGAGGAAGATCCTTCTAGAAGCGGAAGCTTCTATTAGGTCTTCTTACAATTGACTTATTCCTCCTTATTGCTAGGCCTTATTAATATTGACCTTTATTACATGGAAATATATTATTCTACCCACTTGAGGGGTTAGGTAGTTTAGGTCCCTAAGACTTCTCTTCTCCCGAATCCTAATCATTAGCATGAAAGTGGTTGATATTGCCTAGAACGTGCACTCACAACCCAAAAACAAATTCCTATTATAAACAATCATGGTGTGCACCTGCATGCACTTGGCAGAATAAACTTCAAATGTCATGCCCATCATATCATCATCATAACTCCTCATCATAGAATTCCACACATTAACTAGCGGTGGTGCTTTTAATAAAGATGAGAGATGGCATGGCCGTGACGTCACGCTTTTACGTGAAGCATAAACAACAACTTAGGTTTAGGTTTGGGACTCGCATGGATGGTGATAACCTCTAACTTATGTATTTGGATTCCCAAAATAAACAACATAGCCTATCATGTCAATTAATATATCCCAACAAAGAATAGTCCAACGAGTAAAAGACATTGATAGGGTTGATTCACCTGCCAGTTTTGATAATAATTTCTCAAAGGGAGACTCGATTGTTATCATACAAATCTTCACTAGAGGTGGGGAAGGAATCAACTCCCCCATCCATGCGACCACCGGTTTAATAAGCATACTGATCACATAATGAAGTTGTTGATAATCGCATTGCACAAAAAGCTATTTCTCTCATTTTTCTATATTAGATGATATTGCATATGCTATATATTATTACAATGATGAGTGTTCCATATATAGAGAACATATGGTGACCATCCATGAAAGGATGCATCCCTTGGATAATCAATAATTATTTATTATTATCATTTACTTATTATTTATATTATTTAATAATCAATAATTATATTATTAATTATTAATCTAAGAGAATGTCTTCCCGATGTTGTCCAAACATCAACACCTCGACTATGTTTCTCAAAAACAAATTTTTAATGAGTATTTTTTGTGTTAGTCTTCGCACATATGAAATAAATATATGAACTAAAGAAACATTTTTTTAAGTAAGTCAACCTTTAGCTAAATGAAAGAAAAATATTTTTACATGAATTTATGGTGCCCTAAAATTATGTTTAACTCTTGGTAATTCAACAAAAGATCACACTCTGACTAAACATTAACGATACCTGATATTTCGTGCTATTACATGTAAATAATCGATTGTGCCATATGTATGATGCAATAGCCAACATATGAGCGGTAGAGAGATAACTCTATACATATAGTTAAGAATATGTGTTTTCTCCTAAGAGGTCACAAGTTCAAATCCACAGGGGGTAGGGTATGTATACCTCCATAGACTTTAGAAGTCAAATCAATATGCAGAGGGGATCCCTTATACCACAAACAAGGTGATCTCATACACCAATTCTGTATCTAGCTTGACAGTGACCTCCTCCTCCTCCTCCTCATTATTATTAAGCTTAAAACATATATAAAAATTGTTTTTTTTTGGTATTTTAAGTAATAATATTAAATGTTATTATATATCGTTAAATTATTAAATAATATTTAATAACATTTTACATATTAATATAATTAGATATTCATAATAATTAAATATATCATGAGTTTATACATTTTTTTTTTAACGTTAAGTTACAAAAATAAAATTGAAATACTTAATTTTTTAATTATAAAAATAATAATGTAATTTTCAACTTTTTTAAAATATCAATAATGGAATAGATAAAATAATATATAACTTTTTTGGTACTATAAAGATTAATAAATTAAGTAATGGAAAAGGGAAAGTTTTTATGGTACATACCTTCATGCTCCATTACCCTTGATATTCCACCTAGGGGCATGGTACGTCCTTATGAATATGAGATCTTGCAAGTACCTTCTATTATTATTGTGGCATTACTTTTAAGAAGTGCGTATTGACTTCTACTCTAAGTGGTCTCAAGTGCATTTTACATTCACATCCCACTCACCACCATCAATTGATTTTTCCTACTTTTTACTATTACCAAGTCCACCCATTTCTCCAAACTTGTGTTTTGACATTTTTTTTCCCATTTCTCCAAACTTTAAACTGTATCTTGGTCAAAGACACTGGATTCTTTAAGATATGATACGTTAAAAATTGTTTCTCCCAACTTTAAAGTGTATCCTGGTCAAAGACACTGGATTCTTTAAGATATGATATGTTAAGTGGATTCTTTGAGGATATGATATGTTAAGTGGATTCTTTAAGATATGATATGTTAAGTGGATTCTTTGAGGATATGATATGTTAAGTGTTTTCAAGTAACAATATAGCAAATACGTTGAAAATTAAAATAAAATTATTGTAATAAACTTCTACTTATAATGAATTATATTTTAAGATTTTCACAGCTTTTATTTTATTTGACTTTCTATTTTATTTTATTAATATTATAGAAAAATGCATCATGTTTTTATTTTATTTTATTTGGCATTCCATTTTACCTTATTGTATTGTCGAAGGTAGTATATAGCAATGAGTTAGAATTGATTTTCATATTAGTTTTGTGTTGACTTAAAAAATTTATATCAGTTTTAATGTTCAACATAACAAGTAAAAAAAATTATTTTTTAATATAACAAAAATATTATTTTTTTAACTCACTTGTCAATAAATTGATAGTGTTATTGCAGCGTTCATGTATTTCGAAACCTTAAATTAATGAAGAAAGACAAAACTATGTCTGGAAGTGAGTAATTGCAGGCTGTCCTTCATCTCTGTCCCCACCCGCGTCCCCTCTCCATCCCTCTGGGTAATTGACTCTTACTTTGTACTTCACCCCACCTAAGCCTATAACCATTGCCCCCTGCCCTTGTATTCTTAACTTCGCTTAACGAAGCCAAGGATATAAGGTGCCACACTCAACGAAGTATTCACAAAGTCTTCAGAAAATATGGGGTTTTATCAATATTATAGATAGCAAGGGTAATTCTTCTGTTGAATACACGGAGTAGTGGACGTCATTTAATTGAGTTGGGAGATAAACCCGCGGAAATGTAAAATGATCAAGTAAAGTTTATTGAGACAGTACATCACAGCATGCTGCACTTGTTAACATTATAAGCAAATACACCACCAAATCTTATTAACACTACATCCAAATGTATCACTACTTCATTATCATTTCTCTTGCTCTCAATCTAGAATAGTGCCAGACATTTTAATATTCAACATACTTGTTTTGTTTTATCATGGCCAATTTATATAATATTATAAAACACTTTAAAAGTCAATAATTCTTCCAAATTTTGTAAGTTTTCATAATGTTGCAAATTTTATGGGTGAGCTAAATCACTTCAACATTAAATATTTTATTCAACATTAAATATTTTATTCAATGAAATATAATTTTCTCATTTTCAATTTCATATTAGAATTTTAATTTATTTTGTTCTAAAACTTAATCACATTTTTTTCCCGTGAGTGTTTAGAGAAAATACGATATTTTTAAAATTACACAACAAAAAAATAAAAATAAAAAATCGATATACTCGTGCATCTTTACTTTTCAAAACAATATTTTATTTTTTTATTTTATGCTAATAAGAAAGAAAAAGTTTTTGCGAACAAAAAGATGTATAAAATATGATTCAAACATTCGTTAGTGAGCATAAAAAAACAAAAATAGAAAACACATTTTTTTCAAAAAATCAAAATCAAAATATGTGGGATAAACTAAATTCTTTTTAGATCATGCTTGTATAATTTTGTTTTGAAAATTAAATAGTTATTATGACTTGTAAAACACTTGTTTTCTTTTTCGAAAATTCACAATGACAAGAATATAATTAAAAACAAATTTGACACACTAAATGACATTAAAATAAAAGAAAATTTACATTAGAAAGATAAAACAATTCTCTCCAATGTTTTTACTACACAACAAAATAATCAAGTTGTATATGAGTTTCAAGGGCTTAAATTTAAAAAATATGTAAAATACCAAATTTTCAACACCGTATTTGAATAGAAAGTGCAACACACCCTCACGGATTCACCTGAGACTAGATCGAGAAAATTATCACTTAAGTAGGTCTATAGTTTATTAATGGAGGACCAATTCATAGAAGATGAGAACTTAAATTAAAATAAACTTTATAACCTTGACCAATGGCACAAAATCGCCATTGTTGTGTGACAATTAGCATGGAAATGAAATTATAACACAGAGGAACATTTTCAAATGAGGATTTAGGTACCTTCCCAATGTGTAATTGTGTTATGTGTTATAACATTGGTGAACATCTAGTATCTCTTATTCATGCAATGCCTTGTTTCTCAATCATTGTGGGCATGGTTTCAGAGAGGAATGATATGTGGCATCCTCATTCATGGATACATAACAAACTTTATTAACAATTGGTCAAAATACAATTTCCTATCTAGAGTAGAAATAAGGATATGTATCATCATTCCAAGGGTAGCAACATCAAGCATTTTCATAAAGCATAACAATGGGATTTTACAAGGAAAAAATATTTTAGCTAATACAAAGAGAAAATATTTTGGAATAGACCAATTGAAAAAACATTAGAAAGATAAGGATTAAAAAAAAAGATAATAGAAAACATGGATTATTTTGCATTTGATCACCATTAATAAAGTGCAAGTATTCTGTGTAAGAAAAAAAAGATAGTTATGAATGCTCTTGGTGTTGAGGACAATACCATCAAAAGAAGGTTTGTATCAAGAATGCATGCAAGGACTTAACTACAACCAATGAATGAAATTTAAGTTGCATAGAAGAGACATAATGCTCTTGGATATTATAGTTATCATGGAGTATAAAAAGAGAATGATCAAAGTAACACACTAGAAGCATTAATGAACTTCATTATGCCTAAGAGGTAGCTAATGATAAGGACCAAGTTATTCTTGGGTTTGGATTTCCTTGAATAAGTAGAGTACATTTTTAAGAATCAAAGGAAGCCTGAAAGCATTATGAGACCAGGTGAGGTGAATGATGCACTTCAATCCATTTGAGGGTTTCTATCAAGGGAATGAGGCATCCCATTGTGTGGAACTATCTTGTGAGAAAGAACAAGGGACATAGTGGAGCCTAACTTAGAACTTTTTAAGGAATGAACAACAAGTTCTAAAGTTGAGAAAGGCACCAAAAGAGCTACAAGATGCTAATAATTTTTTGTAGTAGTAATTGATGTATGTGGTTGGCAAGGAATATGTAATAATGAGAATGCTTCTCTCACCCTAAACTCTCTTTTGTTTGTAGATTAGAGTTTTATGTTTTTGAAGTAGCAAGTATAGTTTTATGTGAATGGACTAGGCATTGCTACTTGGGTGAGAATATTACAACTAATGATATGTTATGTGAATGCCAATGATTCCATTAATTATATCAACTATGTTGTGGAGTTCCATGCTACGTCAAGGAATTTGAAGGGATAATTCCTTAAACTTTTCTCTTAATTTTATTTTTTATATTTCTATAAATTGAGAAAGTATCTATGTGTAAATGAGCAAGACCTAGAAATGTTGTTGAAATGCAAGAGTATAAATAGCTAGAATTCATGTGCACTAGTGGGAATATTGAGGGGTAATATGTGGTAGAAAGTGCATGTATATATGATTGAGAATATGTTGGTATCACATATTTACTAATAGTGGTATGTTATATATCCATAAGTAAGGCATGATGGCTAATGTGGTTGTTCATTTGTTTTATAACCGACAATGGTTGAGGAAGTTTATGATGCAACTACATATGACAGTCAAGCTCATGAGAAAGGATAAGGACAAGGAGATGCTCGTCAAGAGGTTGATGAAGGGATCCTGTGAGTTCCCATGAGGCATTAATTGGTTAAGTAACATCAAAGATGTTGGTGGAATATATATATATATATATATATATATATATATATATATATAACATGTGTGTTGAAGGGAATTGGGTAAGAATTCTTTTAGTCATGCTTTGATATCCTAATTGATATGTTTATGATGAAATATGAATGCATGCATGTGATTGATACTCAAGTAAGGGTTTGGTAAAGGTATGAATCCTTAGTTATGTAAATATTGTTGGAATATTTCAAAATCATTCATATGATATTATGTCATGATTAAGTTGGTTAAGAGGTAATAACTAGAGTCACACACCACTAGAGCCTGGATGCACTTTGCAGTTACCCCATACATTTCTTGTTATGCACAGAGCACGATTACTTTGGGTTACTTGCCATTCTTGTTATCATAATCATCTCTCTCTCTCTCTCTCTCTCTCTCTCTCTCTCTCTCTCTCTCTCTCTATATATATATATATATATATATATATATATCTCTTCTCTATGTTGCATGTGTTGAAGGGAATTGGGTAAGATTTCCTTTAGTCATGCTATGTGTGTTGAAGGGAATTGGGTAAGATTTCCTTTAGTCATTCTTTGATATCCTAATTGATAAGTTTATGATGAAATCTGAATGCATGTATGTGATTGATACTCAAGTATGGGTTTGGTAAAGGTATGAATCCTTAGATAGGTAAATATTGTTGGGATATTTTAAAATCATTCATATGATATTATGTCATGATTAAGTTGGTTAAGAGGTAATAACTAGAGTCAATGAGTATTTACACTCATGTTATGAATTTGAATTCCTTGTGAAAGAAATACTCATGAAACCATGTTTGCATTTGGTTTGCTTATATCACTACACATGTATCCCATGGTATCCCTGCTTGTGTAAGTGTTGGGGACTAAAAACTTATTTCCAACATTGAGAACAATATAGAGGGAGAAGGTGGAAGGTCAGGGATGAAAAAATCCATGGATTGAATTACATTTGATTAGATTTCTCCATACATTAATACAATTAGAAGTGACCTTTCGTTTCATGTTCCAAGAGGTACAAATGACTCTTTCTATTCACCTATGAGTATTCATATTTATCCCAAATTAAATATATTTATATACCATAATACCAAGGATTAGGTATCTAACATCCCCCCCAACCCTTAATCTAAAGGGGCTTTTGTAAGTCCAAGCATCTTTATGAATTTTTCAAACTTTTTTCTTCTAAGCACTTTGGTGAAGATGTGTGCAATTTGCTCCCTTGTGGAATAATGTATCAAATGAATAGTCTTTGCCTCTACATGATGTAGAATCATATGGTACTTTGTGTTAATGTGATTTATTCAGTCATAGAATCCATGATTCTTGTCCAAATTGTCTGTAGAAGTTTTTTCAATCAAAAATGGAGTAGCATTCACTTATTTCTCCTGCAAATCCTCTAGTATATTACTGAGCCACACAATCTCATTTGTTGCCTCTACAACAGCCACACAGTTTGCCTCTATAGTGGAATCTATTGGAATGGATTGTTTGTGTGATATCCAAGAGATAGTTGTTGATCCAAAACTCATGAGGTATCCTAAAGTAGACACTCAATTCTCCTTATCCCCATCAAAGTGTAAATATGTATGTCCAACTAGTTTTAAGTCCTCCACCTTAGAGTACCTAAGCCCAAAGTATTGAGTTCCCTTCAAGTACCTTAGAAATCTCTTTGAATCACACCAACATCCTTCATAATTTTTTTACATGACCCTGGAAAGGATCCCAACTACACATAAAATATCTAGTCTGATAGATGTAAGGTAGATAAGACTCCCCACATGTTATCTATATTTAGTTGCATTCTCAAATTCATTTCCTTATTTTGATATTAGCTTCAATTTTTGTTCCATTGGAGTAGAGAGATGACTACAATCAACCATGTAAAAATTGTTCAACAATTCTCCAATTTAGTTCTTTTGGGAGATGAATACACACTTTGGACTTTGAGCTACTTCAATACCTAAATAGTAGTGAAGATGTTCCATGTTTTTCAGCTCACAACCCTTCTTCAATTCTTTCTTTATGGATGAAATATATGCTTCATTGGTATTTTTTATCAAAATATCATCTACATACACCACAACATATATAGAAAAATTTCCAACTTTCTTGAAAAGCAAAGTTGCATCATAAATATTAAAATGCTTGAAATTTATATTCAAACGATGTTGAGTTAGATTTTCATACCATGCACAAGGTTATTTCTTTAGGCCATACAAATACTTTATGAGCTTGCATACCTTATGTTCTTGACCCTTCATAGAAAATCCTTCTGGTTGAGTGATCCAAATGGATCCAGGAAATCCAAAATTTCAAAGTTCTTGGAATCATATGAAACCAACGCCACCGCATAGGGATCGTCATGCCTATTCCGATAGTATATTGTTTTCCAAAAATGGAAGTTGTATGAGAAAGTTATCTCGTTCTAAACTTTTTCCCAAACATGCAAAAAGTCAAAGGTCAAATTCAACTAGTCAAAGGTCGTACAACTAACGCGGTAGATGACGTCAACAGTATGTCATGATGACATCAGTAGTACATCATGTTGGCATCAACATGAAACATGGCAGCACCAAGATGTGCCATGTGTGAGTCATTTTTGGAATTTTCAGGGGTGATTTGGACCAGTAAAAAAGTGACATGTGGCAGTACAAAAGGATGGCGTGGAAGTACATAAGCCTGACATGACAGTTGATTGGTCAGGATGGCGTTGCAGTACGGTAGGATGAAATGGAAGTATGGAAGGATGATGTTGTGGTATGAAAGGTTGACGTGGTAGCTAACTGGGAAGGATGACATGGCTCAGGCCAATAAAGGGGTGACACGTGGCCCAATCAGAAGGTGCCACGTGGAAGCCTGAATTTTCCCAATGTGGACTAGGTCGAAATTTTAGGATCCTCGTCACAATGGGAACCATATGACCAAGAGCCCAGGATTTGGGGGATGTGCCAGTTTTGTTAAATCAGGCAGATTTGGCCAAATTTGGAGGATTTTACCAAATTTGGGCCTGATTTTAGTGGAGTTTTTCATAGAAAATGGGATCTGAGCCTAGAAAGAGGGGGGAAGTTAGGATTTCAACCCCCAACTCCAAATATACTTAACCAGGCCTGTTTTCCATGGAAAGAAGGTTCGGAAAAAGTATAATGATGAAGAAATCATGAATCCTAAGCCATTTTAAAGCAGGGAAGCCAATGAGGAAGAAAACTTTGGAGTCCATTTTTGGGAGCTATGCTCAACCTTTTTCAATGTCTTCAATTGTGTTGGATTCTTGAGGTCGAGAATAACACAACCATACCAGTTTTTAATCCATTTGATGTACTTATGATGTATGTTTGAAGCATTGAAGATTAATAAGAAATCCTACCCCACTGATACAAAGGCCTAGACATGCAGGCAACTTTGTCGAACTCCATTAACAATCCTGGTGTTATGGTTTGTTGTTCTTAGTGCTTATTTATTATTCTACATTCTTTTTGATGGCTACAACATTATTTCATTAAAATCTTGTTCTTCTCTTAATTCCTAAGTGGTAAATAAACTAATGCATAAACTTAACCATAGTCTTTAAAAGATCAATTTAGGATCATTAAGACATATAGGCATTCTCTTTCAAGTATCCATTCAAGAATTTTTTCTTCACATCCATGTGATGGATATTCCACCTATTATATGCTGCCAAAGCCAAAATGCAAAAATGGTAGCCCATTTTTTTGTGGGTGAAAAAGTCTCCTCATAGTCTATGTCTTTCTTTCTATGGATATCCTTCCACCAAAGAAAGTCTTGCTGTTGATTATTTGGGTTGGTTTTCATTGATGTCAACCCTTGAAGAAAGTCTAGTAGTGAATTTTGATAGCACAAAGGTTTGGGTAATGGACCCAAGTTTGTTTGATGTATAATGGCATGAATTTTAATATATTTGAAGTTAAGACTATTCTAGATGGATCGTACACGTCATTCCATTTCTGGTGGTATGTGGAACGCCACATAACTCCTCATGGTTAGAGAGTTATGTCCATGTGAAGTTGGAGAACCTTCATGAGTCATCTAGAAGCCCCAAAAGGTCAAAGTAGTCAAAGTAGTTGCAAAGATGAAATTATTTAAATAATAAAGTGAAGTGATGAGTGTACTATAAGTCAACGTGGATACAAAATAAATTATTTAAATAATAAAGTTAATGGAGAAATTACTAAGTGGACAAGTGGTTAGAAGTGGGTTAGCCATAAAATAAGGAAAGTGGTTTAAGATGGTTAGAAGGTAACCCCTTGAGGAAGCTACATAAAAATATAAATAAGAGGCAAGGGTATCTCATTTTAATTACACTTGATCATATTGAATATCTACAAGTGACTGAGGTAACCAAAGGATATCTAAGACGAATTTCAGAGGGAAGGTGAAATAAAGAAGGCTGAAATTGAAGGGAGGATAAATTATTTTGATGATGCTTTCTAAGGTATGCTATTTACAGGTCATCTCACCATTTTCACAATAACTTTTTTTCTAGAATGATTCAAAGCGCGAAATATGGAGGTCATTGAGGAAACATATCCAAGTAGTTGTGATAAAAATTCCAGCTTGTGGGTTGTTGTATTTTTGGATTTACAGTCCGTGGAAAATAGGGTTTGTGGTTAGTCCCGAAACTAGTCTAAAACATGTGTTTCGGGTAAAAACATCATAACTTATTCATAACATATCCAAATTCAGTAATACAAAATGTATCGGTTAGAGTACAGTCTTTAGTATTTTGTGTATCATTTTCATATCCATACAACAAATATTCTGTGTGGGGCATGCTCTAAATTGTTTCTCTTTAGAATAAGCTAGAATTCAACAATGTATGCCATTTTTGCTATAACTCCTTTTCTGAGACGTTCCAAGTAGTGAAACCTATAGGAATTTCATAAAAGACATTGAAAAACATTGTGTATTGTTTTCAGATCTTTATTCATTACAAGTACATAGTTATGATTATTTCAAGTTATGGTTGTTGACTAATCCAAAATTAGTCATGTGAGACTAAAGTAAAGTTTGATGAAAATGCTAGTCTCTTGTTGTTAAAGTTAAGGAAGGTTTGCAAGTATGTGATCATATACATCAGGTCTATTATAGAGTTACAAATCATATTTGGATGATGAAATTGATGAGGGCTTTTGGTTGAGGTACATGTTGGGTACATGGTTGAAACAAGTAGTTGATGAGTTGGCACATACATGAGGTGTATAGTTGATGATGTTGGTACATATTGATGAGTCATAGTTCATGAGTAGTTGATGTATGATTGGTACATACTTGGTACATGGTTGGAGGAACTTGTTAGTAGTATTGGTGACACATGGTTTATGGATGATGTAGCATACTTGTCTTGGTATATTATTAGAAGCACATATTGATCTTGGTGATGATTATGAGTTGTTGTGTTATGCTTGGTTGATGCACATATTGGTGATATTGTGCAAATGGTTGAGAGTTGTATTGGTGATTCATCTTGGTGGGTAGATATGATTTGGTTGATAAGGTTGATGAGACCGGTTGTTGTGCTAGGTTATTTGGACAGGTTATTTGTATAGGTTTGGTGCATGGTTGATGCATTTGTTTATGGTACAGGCTAAGGTACAGGTTGGTGTATGGTACATGTTGGTACAGTTTATTGGTATAGGTTGTTTGGTGCAGGTTGATTAATACAAGTTTACAGCAGTATATATCACAGTGATAGTGTGACAGTGGTTCCATCATTCTAATTATATTTCAGGGTGGTTGGGCGGGGCAACGATAGGTTGTTGTAGCCACCTTCCGGTTGTAGCCTCCTTCTGGTTGTAGCTAGAGAATTGGGGATTTGGAGCTTCCCTTAGGTTGTAGTTTGAGAAACTAAGGGGTTGGGTCCTCCTTCTAGTTGAAGCTGGAAAACAAAGGAAGTTGGTGCTTCCAATGAATGTAATTATTTAAAGACATATAAGAAAAAGAATTATGTGGTTTTCTCCCTCTTTGGGTTTCCACGTAAAAACATTGGTGTGTATGTGTATGATTTCTCATTTGTTCATTGTTTATTTACTCTGCAACTATTTGATGATAATGCTACATTGATATAACACTTGCATTTTGTGGTTAAAAAGGGTTATATTTCTCTATTACTGATTCACCCCCCTCTCAGTAATCCAACAAGAACCTCACCTTGTTCTTGTCAAGTGAGACATATTATTTTTACTTGCTCTTGTAGACCCACCTACAGCCAATTGGTTTGGTTCCAAATGGAGGATCCACCAACTTCCATGTCCCATTCTTGATGAGAGCATCATACTCCTTCTACATGGATTATTTCCACTCATCATGAAAAGTGTCGTCTTCAAAGGAAGTTGGTTTAATGTTAGTAGATAAATTTAATTCACAATCATATGAAATGTCCATCTCATTTACATCACTTGAACCTAAATTTTCTACGTCACCTCCATCATCTTGTCTTGTTGAGCTTCTAGTTCTTATCTTTCCAACCTCATCAAGATGAACACTTTCAAGGGTCTTTATGAGCCACCTTGAAAATTTATGTGATGGTCCAATTTCCTCCACTGATTGATATGGTGTTGCATTCCCATCGAGGTTCATCCTTTCAATCCTCTCAATCACATAATCCAATTGAAATTCAAGTTCTGATGAAGTGGTTGGATCTTCCACATGATGGGGAGATGGTACTTCAAAAGGATATTATAGAGATTGATACAATATAGGGACCCCCCTTCAAGATATGGAATCTCATCATCAAAATCATGATATGTATTTACATGGGTGAATCTATCTAGATGATCGAGATGTTGCTCAATCGTCTTGTCATTCTTGGTGGATTCAAGAAAAATAAGATCTTTGAAACGAATGAATTTTCTATTTACCTCATCACAAAGAAGATATGCCTTGGTGGTATTTTAATACCCAAAGAAGATGCACTTTTGACTCTTTGCACCAAGTTTGTTTCTTTGATCCTTAAGAATTAAGGAATAACAAGTGGAACGAAAGACCCTGAGATGCCTCACCAAAGGAATGTAGCCATGCCGCATTTCATAAGGAGTCTTGTTCCCGAGAGCATGACATGGACTTATATTTTTCATATATACTACACATAGAACTGTATCAACCCAAAACATCAACTTCACATTCTTGAAAAATAACATTTAACATATTTAGTTAAAGAGTGTCATATTCATTCTTTCAACTACACCATTATACTAAGGATTATATTGAATAGTGATTTGATACTTGATTCCATGTACCATTTTTAAAATAAAAGGAAAAATAAGAGGGGGTGATGTTTATTCATATCTATGAAAAAACTTAAAATAACGAAACATTAAGATTTTTTTATTTTAATTTATAAATGAATGAACATACATTTAAATTAAAAACTACAATAGTTTAAAAAAATTATAAACATAAACCTCTATAAACACATAAATTCTTAAAATAAAAATATTAAAAAAAAAAACAACAAAAAAAATTTAAAACAAAAAGTAGGAAGGAATATATTTAATACACATAGTTTTAAAAAATGATTTAAAAAGTAATTACAAAACATAGTTAAAAATATATAAATGAAAAAAAATGAAAAATTACTAAATTGAGGGGATGAGGGTGATTCCCAAAATCATGTCCCCCGACTAGGGGCAATTTTGGGAATCTCCCTCCCCCATGACATTCTCTCTCGTCCGTGCCCATAAAGCCACCACTCCACGCAATGAAAACCCTGTTAGCGCAGGCAGGAGGGGAGCATAAGTGCGGTTATTTTATTTTTTTAATTTAACTTGCAATTTGATTTTTAATTCTATTTTTAAAAAATTTGTTCTTTAAATTTTATTTTTTAATTTTCAACTTTTTTTTACATTTAATTTTTTTTTATTTTCTATTTTTTAAAAGAAAATTATTTTTTTAATTTTTTGTTTTATTTAAAATTTAATTTCATTTTTATTTTTCATTTTTATTTTATATTTAAAATTTACAAAATCATTTAATTTTCCATTTTCTATTTTGTTTGTTGTTTTATTTTCTAAGAGTAGATTTTATAAAATAAAAAAAGCAATTAATTTAGTCTTTTTTTTTTCCAGTATTTTTGTTTTTTACTCATAATTTTTTCTTAAAAACAATATTTTGTATTTTGTTTAAATTATTCATTTATATTTACATATTTGTTAAAAAAACCATTTTATTTATTTATTTATTTTTATTTTTATTTTTATTATTTTTTTAGGTCCTTTTTTTGGTTTTTTTTTTCTTTTCTATATATTTGTTATTGATTTATTTATTTTGTGATATTATTTGTAACAATATTGATTTTTTAAGATCACAGTTTAAAAAACGTTGCAAATATAAGCGATAAACACAATTGAACATGTCATTTGGAGCACTATATTTTCATTTGAAGGATGGTTTTGAGGTTTCATTTCTCAATGCTAACAATTGTCAAGGCCATAGTTTCAAACAAGTTGTAATGTTAACCCCAAGAAAAAGATGGTGTTACCAGTAGTACTAGTGTTCGTTTCGGAGGTGGATTTTAATGTTTTTGTTTGGAATGATACTGGTTGTGTAGATCATGATTTCAAACATGTTGTAATTTTAACCTCGAAGAAAAGAGAGGTGATGTTGTGAGCACCACTTTTTGAATTGGGGGTAAATTTTAAGATTTTTGTTTGCAATTTTATAGGGATATAAATCCATGGTGGAAAATTGTTATGATTATAACCTAGAAAAAAAAGCGTGCTACCAATAGAACCACTTTTTGATTTGGGGGTTGATTTTGGTGTTTTTGATGCAAAAATATGGGTTTTGAGAGCTAGAGTTCTCATTTTGAGGTCACAGTTCTCATAAAGTTGGTAACTATATTAAAAGTGGATGTAATAGGCATGGGGGCACCCATATCAAAGTGCATCAACTCTATATTTCTACGTGCTCATTAATTGGAATCATGAAAAGGTTCTGTGTTGCTTATACCAAGGATACATACCTCACATTGCTTCAAATTCTTTGGAATGGTGGTAAAAAAATAAACACCATTTTTCTTCAACATATGAAGAAAAATCTATCACGCCACAAGAGACTAGATGGAATTGTACATTCACCATGGTGAGAGAGGTATGAAAAATTGTTTCCCTGTGTATACGCCCCTTTCTTCCTCAACAATTTCTCTATACCATCCCTGCTATAATCCTCATTTTAATTAATGCTTAATGTATATATAATGTGTGGCTACAACCAAGCGATGTAATATGTGAATTGTATTTTTGAATGTTAATGAACAAGATGTAATTCCAACTATTGGAGGACATGGAAATAAATGGGGGATGATTAATCCACAAGAGAGGAAAGGGCTTAAGAGAATATCTAAGAGAGGGATCCAAGGGGGAATTACCCATGTCTATTAATTCAACCCACTTCCTAAAATTTATATTGATATATGAACCTTGTATTTTGTTGTTGAGTGTCCTAAATACAATCATTGAATGCATGTAAGAGGGTGGGTGTGAGAAGTCACATCCCATAGTTATTGGGAGCATCGAGGTTGAGTACAATCATCTTGGGGAAGTGCGTAAGTCAAGCAAGTAACCAAAGAGAAAAAACATTTGTATGGGAGTTACAAAAGTTTTAGACAATCATGTTTTTGCATGAACAACAAGAAAAAAATAAGGAAGAAGAGCTTGAAGTTGGAGCAACCATGGAGAGAGAATTTTGTAGCATATTTGGAGTAGAATACTGAAGAGCCAGGTTTTCAGGCCTAAAGAGTGAACTCTTGTGTGATTTCCACTATAATAACAAGTGATTGTTGTTGTTTTCCTAGTAGTTTTACAAGTTTTGAGATCCCTTGAGTTTTCCAATAGTGATATTCTTATTTACTTGTTCCAAAGAGAAATTAATTAAAAAATGGGACGAATGATGGAAGGAGAACAGTGAAGGGGTACATTCCTTGGGTTGGGTAGGTCAAGAAGAAGAGAGCTGCTGGAAAATAGGGATAGTTGTAGGAGAATACTAGTGGGTTGTGATATTCTCTGAGTTGTGAGTGGACAACGAGAGACTACCCTCTTTTGTGGATTGATATCCCCAACTCGAAGGTGACTTGTTGTTGAGATATGGAACAACAAGTCTATGGTTGGGAGAAATGTTCATCCCAAGTAGTTGGTTTCATAACTAATTTAAAAGATAAGTGTTTTATCTATTTATGTGTTGTATTTATGAGTTTAAATGTTGTGCATCCACTCTATATTTGAGTACAATTTATATGATGTTGTGTTGAGTTATCTAGACTGTATTCATGTCAATTTTAGCAAGTTGTAGATGCATCTAATTAATGGCATCTGACAATAGTTAAATATGTATATTTTCTTTTAGTTGTTAAGATACATGATTAGTTAGTAGGAAATTTTAATTCTATGAGTATTTCCGCACGTAATGGACCTCAGTTGGGTTGGGAAACATTATAGATTGGTATCGATGCTTCTAGTTCAAACACATGACCTGTATGGGCTAAGAAATAACATGAATTTGGTAAAATTTGTTGTGCCATATTTTTTATGTGACGGATAGAGGAAAAATGGTGAAAAAGGGAGTGAAATATCCAAATTTATAAACCATTTAGTTTGAAATTGCCTCAGAACCATCTCAAAGGTGATCAATGGCATCAATCTGCAGAGTTAAAATTCAACTTGGAAGGTCAAATTTCATGTTTTAATGGTAACTGTAGAATTGGGTGAATTTTGAAGAATCAATGGTTGAGATCGCATTTGATTTCAAAATCAATGACTTAGATTCATTTTTATTTTATTTAAAATATTCTAAAGTTTTTTCAAAGTTTGGCAAGGTCTTACATGCCGACAACCATAATTCATTTTTGGAGTTTTGAAAAGTGGAGCAGATCGATGATCTGGATTAATTTTTGGATCTTATAAAAAGGGAGTCGATTGACGATCAAGATAATCTTATCTTGGAGATCAACTGTCCAAATTCATTTTGTTTTTGGTCAAAAATTTGCCAAGTGTCGGGAGTTGGTGAAAATTCATGAATAAGTTAAATCTCCAAATGATAACTCTAAGGGTCGATGACGGATGATGAGATCGACTGAATGGATGAAGTGGTTGGTTCCACAAGAGAAATAACCAATGGTTGATGGTTTGGTCAACCATTTTAGCAAGGTGTTCGCTCGATAAGAGGATTTTTTGATGATTGGGTCAACGAATTCGCCAAGGTGTTTGGGTCGCTGAAGGGAAACTATCAATCACCGATGAAGAAAAGAGGAGGAGGATGTGTCATTCCACATTATAATATAAGATTCATTCCACGTTATCCAAGTTTTATACTTAGGATGATGTTCCATGCAATGTCAACATCCACATGTCAGGCCACATCAATAGTTTCCATATCAGCAATTTCCATGTCAACTTAATTGCCACATCATTCAAGAAATGGTTGATGGCCGATGATCGGTTCGGTCGGATTTGTGAAGTGTTTTCATATGCCAATAAGAAATGTCTAATGGATGATGATTGGGTTGGAAAAATTGGTAAATTTTTTCATTTTTCCCAAATGAATCGTCGATGGTCAGGTTAGCCGATTTAGTGATGTCTTGCAAATTGGTTGTCAAGGGAAAATGTCGATGGTCAATGGTTGGTTCAAAAGTTTTGGCAGGGTGTTGCATGTTCTCAAAGGAAAAATGTCAATAATCGATTTTTTTAGATTTCAAATCAATCACTGATATTCCATCCAATTTTGAGATTGACCAATTAGATTAAAAGGCTCTTGTAATAGTAAAATAGTCAATTTTCTATGGAATTTTCATATTTTTGAAGGTCTTAAACTTGTGAGGTGATTTCCAAGCCCTAAACGACATAGGAAAGTCAATTTTTATGAGAACATATTGTACCATTGGTACACCATGTCTCTATAAATTAAATAAATGAACTCATAGAGAGCTTTCCATTGAGCTACTCTAGGCACAAAATAGAGCTCGTATGAGAAAGTTACAGCTGAAACAATTAAGGGTATAATGTTGGCACCAATTTACTTCTAGAGGGAATAACTCCTTGCTCAGAAGTTTGTTTGGGGAATAAGGCTAGTCTATGGAAATCTTATGAACCATATAATTTAGTCATGGAACCAGATTTAGAATTTAGGTATGTAAAAATGTGCAAGAAGAGAAAGAAAACACCTATAACATATAGGGATAAAATGGGAAAAATAGTCTAAACCTCTTTGAACCATAAATTTAATATTGGAGCTTATTTTTGAGAAGAAAATGGTCATTGGTCATGAGGAAGAGAAGCGATCTATCCACCAATAATTTTGAATTTGGTACTAAAATTTTATCAGAAAGTAATAAAGTAATTTTGCAACAACAAAATAAAACAATGAGTAGAAATTGCAGCTTGTGAATGTTGTAATTTTTTGCTCAGAACTTAGAATGAGGCATGAGTACAACCATTGTAGACTTGTTTTATATAAGAATGCATATAAGGAAACATATTTTAAATTGGTGCATTGTGTTGCTTGTAAATTGATATGAATAAGACCTTGTATTCTAATTAATGAAATGTTTTATAGTATGCATTTGCTAACAATAATTATTACATGCACTTTTCTTGTAGAATTAGAGGTATAGGAAAAACATTTGGTTCTTATATAAGGACTAGAGTTATGGATCTTATATAAGGACTAGAGTTATGGAAGATTCCTAACGATCTTACAACCATGAGGAGGAGATTAGAGACATGCATGTCAGCATGGGAAATGATGTGATATAGTCTAATGGAAGGAGAGGCGAGTAAGAGCCTGTAACTATGAGAAGCCTGCATAGAGAAATACAAAGCTATAGGGTAGATAATGAAAGGATTATGAAGGCTCAGAAAGAGATAATTTATATTTTGAATATGTTGCATAGGAAATTTAAAAAAGACTTTGGAACCATGCAATTATTTAGTGCTAGACAAGTGATGAAATCCAAATCCCATAGTAGAAGGGATGATCATGGAAATGATAGGAATTCAAGAAGCACATGAGAAGGTGGCATAATTATCCAAGGAAATACACTAGAATAAATCATGCAATTTTAGGGTCAAGGAGCATCCCAAGTGTTTCTATTCTCAGGAGGAAGAGAATAAATCCTAAAGAAAACATCTTGCAAGGTGAACTCGGGAAAATAAATTCACCAACTTTCAATGGTGAGCACAGTAAAGGAGAAGAGGTTGACACTTGATTGTTGGAAATGAAGAAATATTTCATGTTGCATGATTACCCCTCAAGGGTAGAAGCTAAAATTGCAACTACCACCTGTAGGAAAAAGAAACCATGTGGTGGGATCAGCTTAAGAAAACCAAGCACCTTGATGAGAATAGGATCTCATGTGGGAAGTTCAAAGGATATTTCCAAGATAAATATTTGTCCGAGCATTATTATGAAAGGAAGATGAAAGAGTTCTTTGAACTCAAATTGAGAAGCATGGAAATGGATGAATATGAGAAGAGGTTATTTGAATTGTTGAAGTATGTGTACTTTATAAAGGATGAAAAGGTCAAAATCCAAAGGTTTCTAAGTGGGATACCCTCCTTATATAGTGACAAGATACAATATGATAACCTTGGGACTTTGGAGGAGGCCATAAGAAGAGGAAATAATCTTTATGAGTAGAGTAGAGGAAGGCCAGTTTTCCAAAAATCTTGGAATGAAAATATGAAAGGAAAGAGTGATCAAAGGAAGAAAGGTTCTAATCAACAAGGTCAGTGAACTCAAAATGAGCACAAGACTATAGATTTATTTGGGAAAATGCCAAGGTAGTAATTAATTCAATATTAATTTCATAGATCGAACTGGAAAGGACAATCAACTGGCATAATTTCTTTCATGCATTAATAATCTTGTCGATAATGTTCCAGTAGAAGACTCCTTCCTAGATGAGCATCTATTTTCCATATCTACCAAAACTCCATGGTTTGTTGATATAGCTAATTATTTAGCTACAAGGAAGTTACCATCCCATCTGTCATAAAAGAGAAAAAAAGATAATCAAATATAGTGCTAAATATTCATGGATCAAAGGAGATATTTTTTTCACAAGACTATATTTTATAATCCATAGGTGTGTTATGGAAGATGAATTCTTTGATATTTTTAAAGCATGTCATGATGAACCCTATGGTGGGCATTTTGTAAATAAATGAATTTCTTATAAAATACTTCACCCTGGGTACTATTGGCCTATGCAATGTTGGGGATGTGAGGGAAATCACTTATATAAGGATTTCCCTCACAAATGAGAAAGAATCAGGATTTTCCACAACATTTAGGAGGATGAGACAATTGAACACATGAGAGCAAATATGCCAAGGATTTGTGTATCCTTGGACAACAAGAAAACAAAATATCAATCCTCATGATTGAAGTAAAAGGTAACATTGATAACCATCCCATAACAATTTTAATTGATTTTGGAGCCAACCATAGTTACATAAATGCTAATGTTGTTGAAATATTTCACTTTCAAAGGAGTAAGAATAATAAACATTGGTTAGTTTAGTTAGCCATAGGGGCTAGTTAGAGAAAAATCAATGAGCTAGTTAAAAATTGTCCAATAGACATGAATGGACTCAGCATAAAGGTAGATGTGAACATCAAACCATTGGGTTCTATTGATGCCACAACAAACCCCCCTTTACTTTGTTTTTTTACAAGAGGAAGGAAATGTCCCCCTACTAAAATTTCATCCCTAATGGCTAATCCTCTACTGCTTGAGCCTAATTCTGTTTCTTTTCCTACATTGAGGGAGTTGGGGGTTTAATATTGATTGATGATTATCTTTTATGAGTATTGATTATTCATTTCGATCTGATGATTTCAAATGTCTTCATGATGCTTATTTACCTGAGATGTTTCGTTGAAATTTGTATGATGGAATTGACACATTATCTTTGGACCTTTTGTTGATTCTGAAGTGCTTGATGATCTTATGTGGATGCAGAGTTTGATGCTCTATTGTATGACTCGAATACTTTTTTTGCTGATGATTTTTCTAATTGACTAACTCAAACTATGCATCTTCCTTCTTGCATGATTGTGCTTCATTTTTTCATCTTTATGCTTTCTCATGCAGATTCTACTCACATGTTTCAAGATCTAAGTATGAATTACAAAATAATTGATCCTTGTTCCGAGTTTAAACTTGGCACATACAATATAAAGGCACTTATCTATATCCACCCATGATTATTGTTGAAGAATATAACGCTTATTTATAAATTTACTTTAAGGTAGGGAATATGAGGTTTATGGTGTATTGGAAAGTCTCCTTTTGATTGCATGGTTGATCTCATCATTCTATTTTGTAGGAGCAGGTTTTCAGGGCCACTTCATTCACATGACCGATCCTACCTTGAGAGGCACATGGGGGAATATATTCATCATTTTCCACAACCTGGTTTCCAGGATTCTCCTTATCAGGAAGTGTATTACCTTGACTTGCAATTGCCTCGAGGTTTGAGGCCCCCAAGACTGTCAGATCCACCTTTCTTGCAAGCCTTTCCTCGAAACTATTTAAATTGATCTATACTGGGTCCTTTTCGGTATTATCTCTTTCCAAAATCCAATTCATCTTCTTTGTTGTAAGTCCCTATCATGTCATCCTCTGATTCTTATTAGCTATCAATCACATTTGTATCATGTACAGTGGTTTAGCATAAGGAACTTTTACTTAAAATGGTTTTATTATCGCTCCTCACAATATTAGGATGTCCTCTCTATGATATGTGCATATTGATTGGACTAACCTATGTCAAACACTTGGTTGGATTCAATCTCCTTTTTCCACTCATCGCTACTTGTGATGTTAAATTGTCACATAAGTGTCATATTCTTCCAATTTGTTTCTTCCCCTTCATCATAGCTGAATCACAATATTTTTCATTGATATATGACCTAGATCCTCTCCATGATGCCCAATTTCTTAAATCCTACCTTATATGCCTTATCCATAATTTCGACCCCTAGATGTGGAACCCTACCGACAGAACCATGAGGATCATGAAACCTTGACTTTTGTGTAAATTGGACTAATTTCCTAATTTTAATTTTTTTAATTCTTATATATATATATATATATATATATATTATTTGTTTAATTTTGTTATTTATTTATTTTTATTATTTGTAATTATTTATTTTCTATTTTACCCTTGGTATTGGCAAAACCACGTGGTATTTCTCGTGGTTTTTTCCCATGGTTTTCCTCTAGAATTACTTTAGGTATTTACTTTTACTTAGAGGGAAACTAATTCACATTAGATATTTGTTTTACATGGGGTAAATACATTGTTACATGGATAAACTAATATGTATTATATAAACAAACCATTTGTTACCTAGTGTGTTTTGACCAAGACCTAGGATGTAATATCTACATCATTTTTTTATATATTCATTTAAATTTGACTTTTTTATTTTTATTTTTATTTTTATATATATTCATTTTATTTTTTAATTCTAATTCTAATTTCATTTTTTCCTTTTACCCCCTAAACCCTAAGTTATATTGTAATGTTCCTGACTTGGCTAGTCTAGGAAACACCGCTATTGTGTGTGTAGGATTAATTGTTTACATCATATAAATGATCATACAAATAACAAATGTGACAAGGGAGTGCAAAGTTTATATTATGATATCTCTGCAGAGTACAAAGGCCGAATGCGGCTGAATAAAATGAATCACTCGGCTAGATCAAAAGACAAAAGGATCTTAGTCGGAATACAATAAGAAAACTAAATTATAATACCTGATAATAGATGAGCACTACGGGATCAATGGATGAGCTGGAACTATGGTAGCACGTACGGTAACTGCTGGAAGTCTGGAAAGTTCACCCTGGCGGCTATACCTCTCAGAATGGCCTGGAAATTGTCCCAAATGGTACACCTTTCTCTAGATATTAAGCTTGGTAACTGACCGACCCCTCTGCTGGTGGGTCTGGACCCTAGATGGATCCCCCTGGGGGAATTCACCCCTCTCTCTCTGGCAAAATGCATCCTAGTGATTCCACCATCATAATCCACTGAGATGTATCTCAAAATGATCACCTTGGTCTACTAGGAAATGGGTTGGAAGGGTTTCCCTGAATCTGATCTAATGCTCACTCAGGAACCCCAAATGTGTCTGCCAAAAGTGTCGCACTTTCAAGTCTGGAAAATGTACCCCAGATGATTCCTCCGTCGGAATCTGACGAGGAACTAGGAAAAATATGTTCCTTGTGTTCCTCTCAACTGGGTCAGAGGGGAATCTCTAAACTCCTCTCGAATGGGGCAAGTCAATCCACTTAACCTCCTCAGGAGCTGCTCCCTCACATTGGATAAGTGTGCCCTTACTGTTGAACCTTATGTAATTGTTGTTGAAGAATGATGGAAGACCTATGTAATCTTCTTGGTGACTAGGGTGTGTCTCTCAACACCAAAATCATCCAATTGGTTTCTTCCTCCTAGAATCCACTGAACTATCTCTCATGATATGCACCTCTCTCCTCAATGACAAGTCATAATCTGCGTAATAATGAATTAAGTCACTGACTCTTCTTTTATATATTTCCAAAACCCTAATTCACTGCTGAAACCCTAATTCAATGTTGACTTCTAATTTTAGCTCATCTTTTCTATTTTTAGCCCATAATGACTTAAAAGCGCTTTTAACCATTTTTAGCTCAATGTCACTTTCCGAACATAACACCTTTGACTGGAGTGACCTCTAGTAACCCTGTTTAACTCTTTTCTGGCCCTGGCTATAGTCTAACGGGGTGATTTAGACCATTAAGCCTCCTCTCTGGAGCTCATATTTGGAAAGGGACATTACAGTCCTCCCTTCCCGAAATTGCTTGTCCTCAAGAAATACCAGTCCAGGGTGTTGCAACACCTGCTCGCTCTCCCAAGTAGCATCCTCTACTGGAAGCCCTATCCATCTAATCAAACACTCTCTGATGACCCTGCTCCTCAGTTTCCGCTCTTGGAACTCCAAACATCCTCCAGAACCAACTCCAGTTGTCCCTCCTCATCCAATGGGGGAAGCTCCTCTGATGTGATAATGAATTGTCCCACTTCCTTTTTGAGGCAAGATACGGGAAGTCGGATGATAAATGAATCGTCCCACTCTTTGCGCAAGATACCGGAACACGCTATTAATCTTTCTCCACTCGAAGCTCTAACTTATAAGCAACCTCGGCCTACTGCTCATGATCCCAGAAGTGGGCTATAAAATCTAGGGATTGAGATTCTCGGCCCCAGCCTTTTGAGAGATGTTTGTTTGTAGGGTTGGAGTCTGAAGAAAACCAAATATCCCCAACTCAAAGTTGTTCCCCATCTCTGTGTCTTCCCACACCTATCTTCACGCTTATTTGTCGTGCTCCCAGAGGTTCTCTCTTTCAACAACTTCAATCTCCTAACTCTATGATCCAATCCTTGGACTTGGGAGCTCTTCTCTCCTAGAAAATCAAGCCCACTGTAAAGTGGGAGCATCATATCCGTATAATGCTTGGAAGGGTATTGTACCAATGGACATGTGGAAAGTGGTGTTGTTGTAATTCTCTCGTAGATGTAGCTACTTTACCCATGTTCCCTGCTTTTCGTCCACCTACATAGTTCCCTCAAATATCCCTTCTTCAACCCACTCTTATTGACAATCCTGGCCCCATCCTGCCTAAGGGGTGATAGTTGGTGCTTGGTGTCATCTCTATCCCCACCAACCTAAACAACTCCCCCTAGAATGTCCCAATAAAACGACTATCCCTGTAACTAACAATGTTCCTCAACAACCCATGAAGTCTAAATACCTCCATGAATAATAGCTCAAGCACTGAATCCACATCATCTATGTCGGTATGGAATAGAAGTGAGAAACTTTGGTCAATCTGTCAACCACTAAATACATCAGAATGCACTATTATTACATTGATATGAATAATTTAATAAATAATCCTAAAATTAGCTAAACTATAATTAATTATTAAATAACCTTTATTAATTATCCGCTATTACCAATTAATTGTGACTATGATTAGTTTAAGCATGATTAACTCTTTAATTAATGAGTTAATGATTAATTTGTTTATTAATTAATTAATTGATTAATTAAGTATTAAACAAGGGGTAGATAATAAAATATAATAAGTTAGAATGGGGTTAATGTGAACCTATAGGGATAACGTGAACCAATAATGTGAAAGAGAAACATTTAAAATAAGGATAAGGCAACAATGAATGGATAAGGTAATAATGAAGGGATAAGGGAGTACAAAGAGTTAGTGGAGTTAATGGAGGGGGCTTGAAGGAGGAATAAGGGGAGGTGGAGAAGGATTATGGAAAGGGGGGATTCATTCATTCTGCACGAGATGGGGAGAAGGGAATTTCATGAGGGGAAGTTTGAGGATTGGGAGAGGAACGCTGGGATTTACAAAGGTAATCATCAAGAGAGGTTTTGGGCTCGGAGGGCTGGGATGTCCATTGATGTCCTAGGGATATGCGTACTAGTCGGTAGGGTGGTCGGTTTTGGGTGTCCTAAGGAGTGTGTTCAAGCTGGTGGAGCAAGTCACTGCAGATAACATCGAGTGAGGTGTGTAAACGAATTCATGGATTGTTTACCTAGATTTATTACTTAATGCCGATTACTACTTGCATAAGTGTTAGCATAAGTGTGGAGATAATTTGAAAAATTTGAAAAGTTTAATTCTTTGTAAAGCTCATAGAAATTACAAATTAAGTAATTAGGTGAAATTTAAACGCTAATTCAAAACTGCTATTACATCCGGTATCGTTGCAGCTTGTCCTCCCCGAGCCTTAAGGGCCAATGCCTGCTCAAAAATTCCCCTCCGCTTAACCCGCAAACCAAACCAAACGCATTATTAAATGATTATATATAAATAACCCAATTATATATATATATGAATAAACATGCCATGTATAAACAAATTCCAGTTATATAAACATTGCAGTTATATAAATTCCAGATTTATATAAACAAATTCCTCCGCTTTTGGTTTGCATAAATAGCTTTTATAAAAGTAATACAAACTGTTTACCTTCAAAAAAAAAATAGTAGAAATGTTATTCTCTTAGACTAACTTATTACTTATTTCTAGAAATATTAGAAATGTTTATTCGCTAGAAATGTAATAAGAGAGAAATAGTAGAATAACTGTAATAAATAGTAGAAATGTTTATTCGCTAAATAAATGGGAGGAATAATTGTAATGACCCTGTAAAGGACTTGATTACATAAATAAAGCAAGCTCTACTATTAAGGTTTCAAAAAAAAAATAATGGTGAAGTCAACACAGAGTGTTAAATAGAAATCAACAGAGGTGCAAATACTTGGCGTAGATAGTAAATGGAAGCAAGTTCATTGACAAACAGGAAATTAATGACAGGCAGTTAGTCCGCTACCTAATGCTTTTGCTTGAATTGAAAGAAGCCTATAGAAGCATAAAAAAGATTGAGAATTAAACACTCCAAGCCCTTAGACCTCTAATCAATTCCAGATATAAAACCTACAACTTCTAGAAACAAGGTTGCATGGCAGCATTACCTGCCGCCTTTGCAAAACCTTTAGTTAAACTATCATAAACTACCTAGAGCACATAAGAAAACGAACGGCTAACAATGAATCTGGGTCTTTGTTGAATCAAAATGGAAACGGATTGAAGGTGAATTTGTCGGTGCACATTATTTTATCAGTGAGAGTGAATTTGTCGATGCATGTGTGAATATTTTTCTTTTTAAATTGATTTTTAAGCATTTTTAATTTGATATTTTGATATTATATAAATATTAAGTATTTTTAAATTGATTTTTTTTAATATTATATAAATATAATAATATTGGAAATGAAAAATTTT